>CAUYLG010069327.1:0-105219 GCA_963573385.1 Cacajao melanocephalus | reverse complement strand
TGCATAGCATTTCACAGGTTTAAATAAAATATTGGTTGGCTGCTTGTTTGTTATTTTCATCCCTTATTCCTTCCTGTCTCCATTGTTAAGCACAATTATTGGCATAAAAGAGGTTTTTAATACCCATTTCTAGACTGCATTATAGCCTGGGCAATAGAACAAGAATCTCGTTCTCCCTCCCTCTTTCTCTTCCTTTCTTTCTCTCTTTCATTCTTTTTTTAAAAAAAAAAAAAGAAAGAAAAAAAAACCTGCTGGGTTGAGTGAATTATTAGTAGTTAATGTTAAATTATCTTTTTTTAGCAGAGTAGTCTTACACTTTAAAATTCTTGAGTCGGCAGGGCGCGGTGGCTTACGCCTGTAATCCTAGCACTTTGGGAGGCCGAGGTGGGTGGATCACCTGAGGTCAGGAGTTCAAGACCAGCCTGGCCATGATGGTGAAACCCCATCTTAAAAACAAAATAAAATAAAAAATGAAAAAAAAAATTCTTGAGTCAGTGGTCTACCTCCCTGCTTTTTGATTAAACATAGTTCTAACTTGATGGGGCATGTTTACTGTTAATTTTCCTCCAAAGGTTAACTTTTTACTTCAACTAATATTGCTGTGGCCATGATGGATTGGATGCATTTAGGCCATTTACAGGTGACTGGCTCTAAAACTTTTCATAGGAAGGCCCTGGGCTGCCGGTGGCTTCCATGCCTTTGGGTAAGCACTCCTAAAGCTACCTTGTTATTTATGTTAACAAAAAGGTGAAATGGCTTTTTTAGGGAAGGTAGGACTAGAATAGGGGCAGTTATGAGCATGTCTTTTAGTTTCTTAACTGGATGGATTTCCTCAGAAGTCTGTAAGAGATGGTCAGTCTTCTACTGGGTAAGTTTTTTATATAAAAGTATACTTTTTAGTGCATGTGAGTTAATCTACAAACGGCAATATTAAGCCTAAAAATTTTTTCAGTTCTTGTTTAGTTTGAGGCAGGGGTAAGGATATAATTTCTTCAACCCGTTTGGGGCTCTATTCTTCACTTACCTACACTTATTAGTGTAAGGTTATTGTCGAGTTTAAAATGAGGAAGCTGAGGCCAGCACGAGAAAAATGAAATTCCATTTTATTCAGCTCCCGGGCAAGGTTCTGTGGTCCCGGGGGAGAGAGGGGCCAGAGAAGTCGCGCCTGACTTCCTGAGGCGCCGGTTTATGTAGCTTGGGAGAGCAGGGAATGGGGACGGGGCAGTTCATAGTCGGTGGGCAGGCGGTTGGGTGGGTTTGCTGGGACACAGGATGGAGACGGGGCGGGCTGTAATTGGCAAGTAGGTGGTCAGGCGGGCTTTTCAGTGCAGGCTGAGGTCACATCCGCCTGATTCCTCCAGGGGAACATGTGCTCAGGGGCAAGACGGGAAGGGGTGGGCATGCCTGGCTCCCTGGTGAGGCAACCGGCCTTACAATTAGGTGGCCTAAATATTTGACTTCGGGCTCTATATATTGAAGCTTCCCCTATGAGACCTATAATAACCCCTTAAATTGTAGGTAGTTAAGAACATGTGTAGAGGCCAGGCATGGTGGCACAGGCCTATAATCCCAGTACTTTGGGAGGCCGAGACCAGCCTGACCAACATGGAGAAACCCTGTCTCTATAAAAACAAACAAACAAGCAAAAATTAATTTAAAAAAAAAGAATATGTATAGAAAAGTCACTTACTTTCTCTATGTCTTTACTGGATATGAGAATATTATCCACTTACTGAAGCAGGCATATTTGCTTTGAGATGACAACTTATTTTAATATTTGTTTTAGAATTTGACTAAAGAGGTTGGGGGACTCTGTGAACCCTTGGGGCAGGATTGTTTATGGATTCTGTTGTTTTCCCCCTGAATGGGGGTCTTCCTACTCACAAATATGTCTCAGCTATCCTCAGCCAAGGGGCATGCTCAGAAAGCATTCTTTATATCTATTACTGTGAACCATTGATAATTATAAGGAATTTTGTCAAGAGTGGTGTAAGGGTTGGGAACAACAGGGTGAGTGGTCTGGACTATTTGGTTAATGTGGTTTTTTAATTTGCATGACCTGTTTGATTTCTTGACAAGCAGGATTGGGGTATTGTAAGGAAACATACAGAGTTCAAGGAGCCTATCTTTAATTAGACTTTCCATTATAGGCTTTAGCCTTATCCTGCCTTTTAAGAGAATGGGGTATTGCTTTCTCCTTACTATTTTCCCAGGAGTTTTTAGTCTGATTTGTATTGGAGGAACTTAAAGTTTCCCTCAATTTCCTTCCCTTGACAAGACACACAGTGGTGAGTAGATTGAATAAGGTGAGGAATCCTTTAGGGCTAACTTTAGCACTAAGTCTCTTCCTGATAGATTAGTTTCCACTTCAGGGATTTGCAAAAATTGAATACGAGTCCATTGATCTGGGTATTTAACTTATGTATTTTCAACAACTGGTCAGCCAGTTGGATGGTGCTATTAAGGGAAAAGAGAAACAATTCCTGTCCTCTGGATTGTCTGAACTGTGAAGGGAGACAAAACTCCAAAAGACAAGGAAAGCTCACTCCAACAGGGTGGACCAGTAGCCTGCAAATCAGAATATGAAAGAGGGTATGGTGCAGGGTGGGGAGGCATAGTGCAGTATTGGTAGGAAATAGTCATTGAGCACTTCAGTGAGCAGAATGAGGGTGGAGAGATGTCTCATGTGATTGAGTGACCTCTGCTGATACGAGTCAGACATCACTGTGTTCCAGCCAGCACTGCCTTTCTGTGGCCTGTCCCTTGTAAAGAATAGTTCATATATAACTTTAGCATTTCAAATTAACTTTACATTGCATTTTTCTCTGTGGCTTGTCCCTTGTAAAGAATTGTTCATGTATTTCAGCTTTAGTGTTTCAAATTAACTTTACATTGCATTTTTCACTAGAGCCAAATCCAAGAATGATTGCATAGGTCAGGTAAGACACAGAAGAGGCAACTCAACAAAGCCCATGACATAACAGTGCATTGCTCACAATCCCAGGAGATGAGGGCAGCACACCTGCAGAGCAACACAGAGTGGTGGAACATCCAGGATGCACGTTCAACCAGCAGGTCGGGGGAGCAAGACAGACAGGGACCTTTGGGCCAAAGCTTTTCTTGGGGTCCAGGGAATTGACCAAGGGAATGTCTCTCGGAGTTGTTTCTGGTGGATTTAGAGCAAGCAGGCACTTCACAGAACTTTTGTGAAGTTACACAGTGATTAAGAAGTGGTCTGTGCCATCCATGTGGGGTGTAAGGGTCAAATTGATGGGGTGATGAGTCAAATTGGTTGTATGTAGCTGTCTCACAGGGAGGTGGTCACCAGAATAGTCGTGTAAGTCATGTATGTGAGTTGACCACATGGTGGAACTGGGAGGAGATGGAGAACTAGAAACTCTGTTGAGTTTGAGTAAAGTTTTCTTCTGTTATGAAAAAGTTAAATCCATAATGAAAATGCATGCTAAGGTAACATAATTATAAGCACTTCCTAAAACAGGCAACTCTAGAATTAATTAATTCACTATATATGGAGATGTATATGTATATGGTAGTAGATTGATAATTCTCCTGTAGATAACCATTTGTCCCTGGTTTTTCTGTTAAGTGTTCACCACTTGTATCATTGGATGGCAACACCTAGTTTGTCATTGTTTCACGTATCTTAAATAGATGCCCTGGTTTCACAATTTGCTATATTTTTTTTTTGGTCTGTCTTAACATCTCTCTGTTAATACCATTTTCTCTTAATTAGTGTAGAGTTCAAAGCTCCAGTGTATAGTAGGGATAGTGCCTCTCTATCTTAGTCATCTTGGGCTGCTATATCAAATTACCATAGACCAGGTGACTTAAAGAATAAACATTTATTTCTGACAGTTCTTGGGGTTGTGAAGTCCATGTTCAGGGAGCTGGCAGATTTAGTGTATGGTAAGGGCCCGCTTCCTGGTTTGCAGATGGTCATCTTCTTGTGGTTTCTTCACATGACAGACGAGAGAAAGCAGACTCTCTTGTGTCTTCTTATAAGAGCACTAATCTCATTCAAAAAAGATCTACTCTTATGCTTTTATCTAATTCTGATTACTTCCCAGAAATATCAACTAATACTTAATGTTATTAATGTATGATTTTTTTGGAGTGATGTAAACATTCACACCATAACACTCTCAACCATACTCTATAGAGCATCTTGGCTATTCTTAGTCATTTTCTTCTATTTCAGTTTTTAGAAGTAGTTTTTTCTTTTTTTCTTTTTTCTTTTTTTTTGAGGCAGTGTCTCACTCCATCACCAGGTGCCAGGCTGGAGTGCAGTGGCGCGACCTCAGCTCACTGCAACCTCCGCCTCCCAGGTTCAAGCAGTTCTCCTGCCTCAGCCTCCCTGTAGCTGGGACTACAGGCGCGTGCCACCACGCCCAGCTAATTTTTTTGCATTTTTAGTAGAGACAGGGTTTCACCATGTTGGCCAGGATGGTCTCAATCTCTTGACCTCGTGATCCACCCGCCTCAGCCTCCCAAAGTGCTGGGATTACAGGTGTGAGCCACCGCGCCCGGCCCTAGAAGTAGTTTTTTCTTAATTTTAGTGAAAAAAACAAACTGACCTGTGAATTTCATGGAACAAAATATAACTAGGCATATTTCAGAGAAGTTACATCATGGTGATATTTAATCTCCTTTTAAGGACACATAACATCCATTTATTGCATTTTATATTAATGTTTTTCAGGGTAGACTTTTTGCATAATTATTTTATTTCCTTCCTGAGACTTTTTTAGACTTCCAGAAAATTTGTTTTAATAGAAATTAGTCAAGCCTGGGCAACATGGCAAACCTTGTCTATACAAAAAATTACCTGGTCATTGTGATGTGTGCCTGTAGTCCCAGTTACTCAGGATCTGTTGAGTCTAGGAGTTCGAGGTTGCAGTGAGCTATGATTGCACCACTACACTCCAGCCTGGGCAACAGAGTGAGACTTTCAAAAAAAAGAAAGAAAAGAAAAAAATAGTTTCAACAGGCTGTGCTGTCTTTTAAAAATTACATTCAACAGGTTGTTGCTGACAATTAAAATTCACTGAGATTTATTTTTATATAAAATGTGCATTCTAGGTCAGGCACAGTGGCTCACGCCTATAATCCCATCACTTTGACAGGCTGAGGCGGGCATATCACAAGGTCAGGAGTTCAAGACCAGCCTGACCAACATGTTGAAACCCCATCTACTAAAATTACAGTAACTAGCCAGGCGTAGTTGTGCGCACCTATAATCCCAGCTACTCAGGGGGCTGAGGCAGAGGAATTGCTTCAACCTAGGAGGTGGAGGTTGCAGTGAGCTGATATCACGACACTGCACTCCAGCCTGGCGCCTGGTGACAGAGTGAGACTCTGTCTCAAAAAAATATATATATGTGCATTTAAGGTCTCTCAATACCTTTGCTGATTGACAACTCATTATTTTTATTTTTGTTTTTATTTATTTACATTTAAAAAAATTTGTTTTGTTAGAGACAGGATCTCAAGCTCCCAAGTTCAGGTGATCCTCCCACCTCAGCTTCCCAAAGTGCTGAGATTCCACTTGTGAGCCACCATGTCTGGCCACTCATTTCCTTTCATCACTGAATAACATTCCATTCCATGGGCGTATGATAATTCATTTTGTTATTCACCTATTGAAAGGCTCACCTTGAGCCTCGTGTGGTGCCTCATCCCTGAATTCCCAGCTACATGGCAAACTGAGGTGAGAAGATTGCTTGAGCCCAGGAGTTAGAGACTAGCCTGGTAGATACGATGTGAATCCTTGTCTATTAAAAAAAAAAAGAGATTCTCCTTGTTTGGTTCTAATTTTTGGCAGTTATGAGTAAAGCTGCTAAAAACATTTATGGGAGGACTTTTGTGTAGACATCAGTTTTCAGAACATTTGGGTTAATATGTAGGAATGAGACTACTGAATCTGTAAGACCATGCTTATTTTCTTCAGCAGACTGTCTTCTAAATTGGCTGTAGAATTTTCCATGCACATTGATAGTGAATGAGAGTTCACTGTCACCAGCATTTGGAAGTGTCAGTGTTTTAGATTTTAACTACTGCAAGTATTTGCTGGTGCCTCATTGTTGCTTTCTTTTTTTTTTTTTTAGGATGGGGTTTCACCATGTAGGTCAGGCTGGTCTTGAACTCCCGACCTCAGGTGATCTGCCCACCTTGGCCTCCAAAGTGCTTGGATTACAGACGTGAGCCACCACGCCCGGCCTTTTTTTTCTTTTTTTTTTCTTTTTTTTTTTTTTTTTTTTTGGAGATGGAGTTTTGGTCTTTTTGCCCAGGCTGGAGTGCAATGGTGCAATCTTGACTTACTGCAGCCTCTGCCTCCTGGGTTCAAGTGATTCTTCTGACTCAGCTCTCCAAGTAACTGATTACAGGCGTGCACCACCACATCCAGCTAATTTTTGTATTACTAGTAGAGATGGTGTTTCACCATGTTGGCCAGACTGGTCTTGAACTCCTAATCTCAGGTGTTCCACCTGCCTCGGCCTCCCAAAGTACTGGGATTACGGGTGTGAGCCACCACACCTGGCCTTTTGATTGGTTGGTTGTTTTCCTGTAGAACTTTAGGAGTTCTTTATACCTTTTGGGTACCAGTCCTTGATCAGATAGGTGTTCTGCAAATATTTTGTCCCAGTCTGCAGCCTCTCTTTTGATACTGTTAACAGAGTCTTTTCCAAAACAGTTTTACTTTAAATAAAGTCCAATTTATCAATTTTCTCATTCACGTATCATGCCTTTTGTGTTGTCTGTGAAAACTTACTGTCAAATCCAAGGTTATCTTTGTTTTCACAAGTGTTACTTTTAGAAGTTGAGAGTTTTGCATTTTCCATATAAGTAAATGATTCATTAGCAGTTAGTTTTGTAAAAGGTGAACTTCTATACCTAATTCATTTCTTTGCATTTGCTAATCCAGGTGTTTCAGTACCATTTGTTTTGCACCACCATGCCTAATTTTTTATTTTATTATAGAGACGGGGTCTCCCTATGTTGCCCATGCTGGTCTCAAATTGCTGGGCTCAAATGATCTGTCTGCCTTGGGCTGGGCCTTTGGTTTTGCTTTTTTTTTTTTTTTTTTTTTTTTAGATAGATTAGCACTCTGTTGCCAGGCGGGAGTGCAATGGTGCGATCTCAGCTCACTACAACCTCCGACTCCCTGATTCAAGCTATTCTCCTGCCTCAGCGTCCTGAGTAGCTGGGATTACAGGCATCTGCCACCACACCCAGCTAATTTTTGTATTTTTAGTAGAGATGGGGTTTCACCACATTGGCCAGGATGGTCTTGGTCTCCTGACCTCGTGATCTGCCTGCCTTGGCCTCCCAAAGTGCTGGGATTACAGGCGTGAGCCACTGCGCCCAGCCCGGTTTTGCATTTTTAGTATGTGTCTTTATAGTAGATTTTTCTATGTTCCTAGTGCCTCTCTTGTCACCTTATGAAATCTTCTCTTGTACATTTAGTTTATTGAGTGTTTTTAATCATGAGGAGATATTAACATAGTTTTGCCAGTGGTTGCAGTTTTTTGAATTGCAGACGTGAAAAATCAGACTTGGCAATCACCTTTAGCAGTTGGATATAAATAACTCCCACATGCTTAGCGTTCCAAAAATGGAACATCAGGCATACATAGGTTACAGCTTGTCACATGCCTTTTCTACCTCTATTAGGACATTCTTGTGGTTTTTTTGTTTGTTTGTATAATTGTTTGTTTTTGAGTTGGAGTCTCACTCTGTTGCCCAGGCTGGAGTGCAGTGTCACAATCTCAACTCACTGCAACCTCCACCTCCCAGGTTCAAACAATTCTCCTACCTCAGCCTCCCAGGTAACTGGGACTAAAGGCATGTGCCACCACACCCAGCTACGTTTTGTATTTTTGGTAGAGATGGGGTTCCACCATGTTGGCCAGGCGGGTCTCAAACGGCTGACCTCAAGACATCCACCTGTCTCTGCCTTGCAGAGTGCTGGGATTACAGACATGAGTCACCACACCCAGCTTCTATCATGATTTATTATCATTACTTATTGTAAAACAAAAAATTTACCAGTTTAAGGAATTTTACATGTACAGTTGAGATAGTTTGACAAATCTATATAACTTCTCTAAGATGAATCGTATTGTATTTTGCTTTTTGCAATTATCCTGAGGTTTCAGCCATGCTATAGTATGGGCCAAGATGTTTTTTTCTAAAACTAAATAATATCCCATTGTATGTATATGCTTACCACATTTTTTTAATCCAGGCAGCCGTTAATGGATATGTGGGTGGCTGCATTGCTCATTACTGCCACCCCAGGAAGGTCGTACAGTGGTTAACTCTGTGCTTATTACACCTTGATATCTCTTAGGAGTTTCTTGTTTGCCCTTTTGTGTACTTACAGTGCCAGGTTTTTCTTAGGAATGTCCCCTTTGCCCTTCCTATCAGCATCTATGTAGCTACATTCTGACAGGTTAACTGCAAAGTGGATGATTCCTGGGCATCATCATGGGTGTTTCTTTTACCTAGGTGTTTCCCCTCCTCTCTGCTTATATCTAGCATGCATGTTTTGGGTGGTCCCTGGGGGTGTGGGATTTCCCAGGGACTCCCCCTCCTGCTCTTGGCTAGCTGTCTGCCTTCTAAAACAATGTTATAAAACATTACACTTTGGGAACAGGCCTTTTCAAGGATAAACAGTCTCAGGACTGTTTCTTTAATCACCTATTGAAAGGCTTATGTTAACATTTTTCTGCATATTAGTTCATAGGACTTTACCATGACAGTTGCTACAGACTCACAATCCAAAGAGACCTTAGGGACGGCCCAGGCAGCTCACTTTTCTTCCTGGATTCACTGAAAACATACATTTTCCTATCCTGCTGTTGCTTTACCCCTTGTTCAGTTCTAGCATCACAATTGCTTTATTAATTAGCCAGGTGTGGTGGCACATGCCTGTGGTCTCAGCTACTCAGGAGGCTGAGGCATGAGAATTGCTTGAACCCAGGAGGCAGAGGTTGTAGTGAGCAAAGATCGTGCCACTACACTCCAGCCTGGGCAACAGAATGAGACTCTGTCTCAAACAAACAAACAAACAAAAAAATTGCTTTGTGGAAGAAAGTCAGTATAGACAGAGAGAAAGAGATCTGATGACCAAAGCAGAGAATAAATGTTTGAAGTCTACAGCATCATGGGAACTTCTTGGGAATATAATCTAGGCCCCTAGTGCTGTCACTCTCACCTGTCCTCCTCCACACATGTGGAATGTTTCAGGACCCAGTGGCCTTTGAGGATGTGGCTGTGAACTTCACCCAGGAGGAATGGGCTTTGCTGGATATTTTCCAGAAGAATCTCTACTGGGAAGTGATGCTGGAAACTTTCAGGAACCTGACTTCTATAGGTAAGAATGACAATATTACTTCCCTCAGTGCATTAGCAAACCAATGTTTCTAGCTCATCAATGCTGTTGAGTGATTTGGCACATAGACAGGAAACACTGAGGAATAAATGAGTCATGGCCACAGCAAATCATGAGCATAGAATCTAATAATTTTTTCACAATTTTATACTGCTTCAGGATTATTTTTCTTTGTCTGTATTTTAGGAAAAAAGTGGAAAGACAAGAACATTGAAGATGAGTGCCAAAACCCCAGGAGAAACTTAAGGTAATTTGCACTTATAAGATAAAACAGTGTCTCTCTAGGTGATCTTAGAATATGAGAATATGTTAAAAAGAAGGAAAACAAAGAATAAGCCCAGGCTCAAATTCATTTATTCGTAGAATATTTTCTCAAAAAACATATTTCAGTGTGACCTAGGCTCAGGGCTCACTCCTGTAATCCCAGTCCTTTGAGAAATGGAGATAGGAGGACAGCTTGAGGCCAGCAGTTCAAAAACAGCCTGGGCAACATAAAGAGACCACATATCAACAACAGCAAAAAATTAACTGGGCATTGTGGTATGTGTCTTTAGTCCCAGCTGCTCAGGAGGCTGAGGCAGGAGGATCACTTGAGCCCCCAGGAATTAAAGGCTGCAGTGAGCTATGATGATATCACTGCACTCCAGCATGGGCAACAGGGTGAAACTCTGACTCAAAAGAAAAATGTCAGAGAGTATTTGTAAAATAGTTTACATGGGAATAGTATTAAGATGCCCCATATGGATATTTTTTTAAATAATAGGTATGCCTGGGTCACCTTGTAGAACATGTTGTGCAGTCACCTTCAAACAATTCTGACAGGGCAGAAAGCCTACACTTTGATGAACAATATTAAAAATACAAGTGTAACACTTGTTGATTAATATAAAATTACTTATAAACAAACCATAATGTGCTTCTCATTTTTTACAGGAGTCTTATAGAAGAGAAAGTCAATGAAATTAAAGACGACAGTCATTGTGAAGAACCTTTTACCCAGGTTCCAGATGACAGGCTGAACTTCCAGAAGAAGAAAACTTCTCCTGAAGTAAAATCATGTGAAAGCTTTGTATATGGAGGAGTTGGCATAGGTAACTCATCTTTTAATATGAAAATCAGCGGTGACATTGGACAGAAGCCATATAAGTGTCAACAACCTAAGAAAGCCTTCAGATATTGCCCTTCCTTTAGAACACAAGAAAGGGATCACACTGGAGAGAAACCTTTTGCTTATAAAGAATGTGGAGAAACCTCTATTTCCCATTCAAGCATTCAAAGACACATGGTAATGCACAGTGGGGATGGACCTTATAAATGTAAGTTTTGTGGGAAAGGCTTCTGTCATCTCAGTGTATATCTTTTCCATGAAAAAATTCACACTGGAGAGAAACCATATGAGTGTAAACAATGTGGTAAATCCTTTAGTTATTCTGCTACCCTTCGAATACATGAAAGAACTCACACTGGAGAAAAGCCTTATGAATGTCAGGAATGTGGGAAAGCATTCTATAGTTCCAGTTCCTTTCAAGCACATAAAAGAACCCACACTGGGGTGAAGCCATATGAATGTAAACAATGTGGCAAATCTTTCGGTTGGTTTCGTTCCTTTCAAATACATGAAAGAACTCACACTGGGGAGAAGCCCTATGAATGTAACAAATGTGATAAAGCATTCCATAATCCCCGATCCTTTCGTAGACATGAAATGAGTCACACAGGAGAGAAGCCTTACCAATGTAAGCAATGTGGAAAAGCATTCACATGTTCCAGTTCTGTTCGTAGACATGAAAGGACCCACTCAGGGAAAAAACCCTATGAATGTAAGCAGTGTGGGAAAGCGTTCTCCTATCTTACAAGTTTTCAAACACACATAAGAATGCACTCTGGAGAAAGACCTTATAAATGTAAGATATGTGGGAAAGGCTTTTATTCTGCCAGTTCATTTCAAATACATGAAAACACTCACACTGGAAAGAAACCCTATAAATGCAAGCAATGTGGTAAAGCCTTCAGTTATCCCACTTCCTTTCGATATCATGTGAGGACTCACACTGGAGAGAAACCCTATGAGTGTAAGCAATGCGGTAAAGCCTTCAGTTGTTCCAGTTCCTTTCGAAATCATGAAAGGATTCACACTGGAGAGAAACCCTATGAATGTAAGCAATGTGGGAAAGCCTTGGGATCTGTCAAAAGCCTTCGAATTCATGAAAGGAGACACACTGGAGAGAAACCCTATGAATGTAAGGAATGTGGAAAAGCATTCAGTGATTTCTCTTATTTTAAAATACATGAAAGGGTGCACACAGGAGAGAAGCCTTATGAATGTAAGCATTGTGGGAAAGCATTCAGATCTGCCAAGTTCCTTCAAATACATGCAAGAACACACACTGGAGAGAAACCCTGTGAATGTAAGGAATGCGGGAAAGCATTTGCTTCTTTTTCTTCCCTGTATATACACAAAAGGACTCATACTGGAGAGAAGCCATATAAATGTAAGGATTGTGGGAAAGCATTTAGCTTACCTACTTCCTTTCATAGACATGAAAAGACTCATGCTGGAAGGAAACCCTATGAATGCAAACTGTGTGGCAAAGCTTTCAGTTCTTTCAGTTCTTTTCAATATCATGAAAGGACTCACACTGGGGAGAAACCCTATCACTGTAAGCAATGTGGGAAAGCCTTCATTTCTTCTGCTTCTTTTCAGTATCATGAAAGGACTCACACAGGAGAGAAACCCTATGAGTGTATACGATGTGGGAAAGCCTTCGTTTCTTCTAGTTCCCTTCATAGACACGAAAAGACTCATGCTGGAAGGAAACCCTATGAATGCAAGCAGTGTGGCAAAGGTTTCACTTCTTCCAGATCTTTTCAACATCATGAAAGGACTCACACTGGGGAGAAACCCTATCAATGTAAGCAATGTGGGAAAGCCTTCATTTCTTCCACTTCTTTTCGATGTCATGAAAGGACTCACACAGGAGAGAAACCCTATGAGTGTACGCAATGTGGGAAAGCCTTCATTTCTTCTAGTTCCCTCCATAAACATAAAAAGACTCACGGTGGAAGGAAACCCTATGAATGCAAGCAATGTGGCAAAGGTTTTGCTTCTTCCAGTTCTTTTCAGTATCATGAAAGGACTCACACTGGGGAGAAACCCTATCAATGTAAGCAATGTGGAAAAGCTTTCAGATCTGCCTCACAACTTCAAACGCATGGAAGGATTCACACTCGATACTCTCAAGACAAATCATATCAATGTGTAAATGTATGGGAAAGCCTTCCAATCTGCCAAGATTCTTTGAATACAGACAATGAACGTAAACAATTAACTGTTTATAATTACTATATACTAACAAATGTTATTCTTTTTAATTAAGAAGTTATAACAAAATATCCTATTTCTGTCATGTACTAGATCAACTTTATAATGTTACCATGTTATTTGGACATTGTGAGTCATTTCTACCATGTGGATAAAATGCCAGGCATCTTTTTCCTCATGGAAATTTTACTTTTCATGCTTATGTACTTAAATTTTTATCTCAACCCTAATTATTCATTCATTCACAATACCAAGTTATCTCATGTACCTCTGAGTGCCTTCTTCCCCAAAACCACCAGTGCCATACCTGTTGTCACCAAGGGTGCAATACATCATAGTGATAAATATGACCAAAAGCTATAGATTACTATGTGATGTATGAGATTTATAAGTCACATTAGTAAGAAGAGAAAAATTTTAGTTATGTTTATGATTTGAAATATGTTTTCTCACCAGGCACAGTGGCTCATGCCTGTAATCCCAGCACTTTTTGGGGCTGAGGCAGGCAGATCACCTGAGGTTGGGAGTTCACAACCAACCTGACCAACATGGAGAAAACCTGTCTCTACCAAATATACAAAATTAGCCAGATGGGCAGCACATGCCTGTAATCCCAGCTTCTCGGGAGGCTGAGGCAGGAGAATCTCTTGAACCCAGGAGGCGGATGTTGCAATGAGCCAAGATTGCACTATTGCAGTCTAGCTTGGGCGACAAGATTGAAACTCCATCTCAAAAAAAAGAAACATGTTGCTTTGCATAATGATCCGGAAAAAAAATGTTTTCTCAGCCTGATGTGATGGCTCGCACCTGTAATCCCAGCACTTTGGGAGGCCAAGGTGGGAGGATCATGAGATTAAGAGATTGAGACCATCCTGGCCAACATGGTGAAACATCATCTCCACTAAAAATACGAAAATTAGCTGGGTGTGGTGGTGCACACCTGTAGTCCCAGCTACTCAGGAGGCTGAGGCAGGAGAATCATTTGAACCTGGGAGGTGGAGGTTACAGTGAGCACAGATCGTGCCACTGCACTCCAGCCTGGTGACAGAGCGAGACTTTGTTTCAAAAAAAATTTTCTTCTATCACATTTAGAAATTATAATTACAAAATGCCCTTGTTTTTGTCCTGATCCATCATGGTCACTTAGGAACAATGTCTCAAGTGTCTGGTATATGACATGTGTCTCTCTAGTGGTAAAATATTTGATCTTGTGTTGAGGGGAGACTAGACTCTGGACCTGTTTTTGCCTTCTCTAAAGACTAAAATATTTCCTAAAATGTATTTGAAATATGTTCCAAGGAAGCTGCTCTTCAGAAACGCTTATTTAAAACTCCCTAAGATCAACGTCCAGGCACCACAGGATGCAGCATCAATCACTGACCAAACCCTGTTTATGATTTGAAATATGTTTTCTCCCTGGGCGCAGTGGCTTACACGTGTCATGTGGACATGACGTACCCACCCAGTCCCAGATAATGTATCCACATCAGTGAAGGGTGGAGTCATTGAGTTGTCTCTACCTTTTTAGTAGAGACAAAATAATTAGCTGGGTATGGTGGTGCATGCCTATAGTCCCAGTTACTCGGGAGGTTGAGGCGAGAGAAGTGCTTGAACCCAGGAGGTGGAGATTGCAGTGAGCCGAGATCATTTACCAGAAAGTACCTTCGTTAAAACATATAAATTGAGGGCCGGGCGTGGTGGCTCACGCCTGTAATCCAAGCACTTTGGAGGCCAAGGTGGGTGGATCACCTGAGGTTGGGAGCTCAAGACCAGCCTGACCAACATGGTGAAACCCCGTCTATTAAAAAAAAAAATTATATATATATATATAAATTGGCGAGGCACGGTGGCTCACGCCTATAATCCTAGCACTTTGGGAGGCCGAGGTGGGTGGATCACCTGAGGTCAGGAGTTCAAGACCAGCCTGGCCATCATGGTGAAACCCCATCTTTATTTAAAAAAAAAAGTTAAAAAACATATAAATTGATTTATGCCTTATAAAGCTATGTAATATTTTTTCAACTTGCTTTACTGAGTCATATGAGGCTAATAAACTTGTGTAAATTATCTAAATATAAGCCTTTCTTTCTCTGATAATGTGCTATTGATGCTAAGTTGTCAACAGCCTGTTTATCTCAGCAGTGTAAAGTTAATGACAATATTGAAAAGTTACTTTTCTGTATTATGCAATGACATAGAACAATTTCGTCACTTCCTTTAAGGTACCAAGGAAGCTGCTCTTCAGAAATGCTTACTTAAAACTCCCTAAGGTCAGTATCCAGGCATCACAGGATGCCGCATCAATCACTGATCAAACCCTGTCTTATTGTGGAGATGACATACCCAGTCCCAGATAATGTATCCACATCAGTGAAGGGTGGAGTCATTGTCAGATCACACAAAGTGACCTGGAGCAGGGAAGACGGCAGTGGCAGAGGTGGGTGCACTGGCCAGACGCAGTGGCTCACACCTGTAATCCCAGCACTTTGGGAGGTCAAGGTGGGTGGATCACTTGAGGTCAGGAGTTCAAGACCAGCCTGGCCAACGTGGTGAAACCCCATTTCTACTAAAAATACAAAAATTGGGCTGGGCACGGTGGCTCACGCCTGTAATCCCAGCACTTTGGGAGGCCAAGGCGGGTGGATCACAAGGTCAGGAGATAGAAACCATCCTGGCCAACATCTACTAAAAAGACAAAATAATTAGCTGGGCATGGTGGCGCATACCTGCAGTCCCAGCTACTCGAGAGGCTGAGGCAAGAGAATTACTTGAACCCAGGAGGCAGAGATTGCAGTGAGCCAAGATCATGCCACTGCACTGCAGCCTGGGTGACAGTGCAGACTCTGTCTCAAAAATACTCATTTTAAATATACATGTTTTGGTTTTGTACTTTTTTTTTTAATAAAGGTGAAAAAGGAAAAGAAAAATTTAGATCAAGGAACTTAGGTGGATTAATAGGAGGAAAGTTACACAAATTTATTTAACATGTTTATATGGGAGCCTTCAGAATGAAGACACAACCAACAATAAGAAAACTTATGTATTCCAAGGCCAGGAAAGAATGCAGACTTGGCATGGCCAAAAACTCGGAGGTTTGGTGGGAAGTCAGTTTTAATGGCAAGACAGATTATACAAGAGGAAAGGAAGAAGCATGGCTAGCAAAGGAGACCTTGTTATGTAGATGAAGGCTCCCTCAGAGATAAGAGGTGGGAAATGCTGCTTTTCAGTCTTTTATTTATTTATTTTTCCTTTTTTTTCTTTTTTTATTTTTTCCACATAATACCTTTGATCATATCAGACTTTTATTTAAAATTTTAAGTAATAGAGACAGGATTATGCTATGTTACCCATGCTGTTCTCTAATTCTTTGTCTCAAGCAGTCCTCCCATCTCAGCCTCCCAAAGTGCTGGGATTACAGGCATGAGCCACCATGCCCAGACAGGGTTTGTCCCCTTGTAAAGAATTATTCGGCGGGGCGCAGTAGCTCATGCCTGTAATCCTAGCACTTTGAGAGACTGAGGTGGGTGGATCACCTGAGGTCAGGAGTTCAAGACCAGCCTGGCCATCATGGTGAAACCCCATCTTAAAAAATAAAAAATTAAAAAATAAAAAAGAATTGTTCATTGCTGGGCACAGTGGCTCACGTCTGTAATCCCAACACTTTGGGAGGCCAAGGCAGGAGAATCACTGGAGCCCAGGAGCTCAACACCCCTCTCCTCAAAAAATAAAGAAAAATTAGCTGAATGTGGTGGCATGTACCTGTATTCCCAGCTATCTAGCAGGCTGAGGCCCTGAGCCTGGGTGTTTGATGCTGCAGTGAGCTGTGACTGTGCCACTGCACTCCAGCCTGGGGAACAGAGTGAGAGCCTGTCTTAAAAGAAAAAGTTCACTCAGCCTCCCAAACTGGTGAGATTACAGGCGTGAGCCACCGCGCCTGGCCCACCTAATAGGTGGACCTTAAAAATCAAAACAAGTTATTTACTTTGTTGATACAGTGGGGGTACAGGCATTAGGTAAATGTTCCCACTCCAAAAGGAAGAAATTGGCCAAAAGAAAGGAACTACAGGCCCCACCGAAGTCCAAAACCCAGCAGGGCAGTCATTAAATCTTAAAATTCCCAAATAGTCTCCTTTGACTCCATGTGCCACGTCCAGCACACACTGGTGCAAGGGATGGACTCCCAAGGCCTTGGGTAGCTTCACCCCTCTGGCTTTTCCACAGTCAGGTTGCAAGCTGCTGGTGGCTCTATTATTCTGGATTCTGGAGGCTTGTGAGTGCCTTCCCACAGCTGCACTAGTCAGTGCACCAGTGGGGCCTCTGTGGGAGATTTAACCCATTTTCCCTCTGCTCTGCTCTTTTAGAGGTTGTCTGTGGGAGCTCCTCCCCTGCAGCAGCCTTTTTTACCTGTACAGGAAGCATGGCACCAGCATCTGCTCAGCTTCTGGTGAAGGCCTCAGGAAGCTTTCAATGATAGCAGAAGGTGAAGGGAAAGCAGGCATCTCACATGGTGAAAGCAGAAACGAGAGAGAGAGTGGGGTAGGAAGGTGCAGCTCACTAGAACTCATTATCACAAGGGCAGCAGTAAGCCATGAGAGAAACAAGCCATAGGTTCCCCCCATGACCCAAACAACTCCCATGAGGCCCCACCTCAACATTGGGGATTACAGTTGACATTGGGTGGGAACATGCATTCAAACTGTATCACGTGACAATATTACTTCCTTCAGTTTATTAAAGAACAAGTGTTTCTAGCTCATCAGTGTTGTTCAGTGATTTGGAATATGGACAGGGAGAACTTGACAAATCAGCCATGGCTGCAGTGAGCCATGAACACGGAATCTAATAATTTTTAAAATAATGTTATCATAGCTGGGCATGGTGGCTCATGCCTGCAGTTCCAGCACTTTGGAAGGCCGAGGTGGGTGGATGACTTGAGCCCAAGAGTTTGAGACCAGCCTGGGCAATGGTGAAACTCCATCTCCACAGTCTTTTTAGCCAGGATAGTGACATGCACCTATAGCCCCACCTACTTGAGAGGCTGAGATAGGAGAATCACCTGAAACCAGGAGGTTGAAGCTGCAGTGAGCTGTGATCATGCCACTGCACTCCAGCCAGGGTGACAGAGTGAGACACCCATCTCAAAAAAGAAAAACCATAATTTTATAATTCAGGACTATTTTTTATGGCTCTGTATTTTAGGGAAAAAATAGAAAGACCAGAACATTGAAGATCATTACGAAAATCTCAGGAGACATCTAAGGTAATTTTCCCTCACAAGATAAGCGTTATTTCTCTAGAAAATTATAGACTGCCTGAAAATGTATAAAATATGCAAATAAATAAGACAAGCATCAAATTTATTTACTCTTAGAAAATTTTCTCTAAAAACATTTGAATGTAATATAGGCCAGGCATAGTGGCTCACACCTCTACTCTCAGCCCTTTGGGAGGCCAAAGCCAGATGATTGCTTGAGGCTATGAGTGAGACCAGCCTGGGCAACATGATGATACACCACCTCTTCCACAAAAAAAGTTAGCTGCTCATGGTGACACTTGCCTGTAGTCCCCACTACTTGGAAGGCTGAGGCAGGAGAATCGCTTGGGCCCAGGAATTCCCAGCTACAGTGAGCCATGCTCAATTAGACTTCTGCCTTATTGGAAGGACAGAGGGCTTTCTGTATCCTGAAGTTCTTACCTTGGTGTACCAGAAGAATTTGATCAAAAGTGGCGTGGAGAATGAGTGCAAGGTTTTTTGGTTTTTTTTTTTGATTCAGGGTCTCACTCTTGCCCAGGCTGGAATACAGTGGCTGATCTCAGCTCACTGCAACCTCTGCCTTCCAGGCTTAAGCGATTCTCCTGCCTCGGCCTCCTGAGTAGCTGAGATTACAAGCGTGCACCAACATGCCTGGCTAATTTTTGTATTTTTAGTAGAGACAAGAGTTTTGCCATGTTGGCTAAGCTATTCTTGAACTCCTGACCTCAGGTGATTGATCTGCCCACCTCAGCCTACCAAACTGCTGGGATTACAGGCTTGAGCCACCATACCTGGCCTAGAGTACAAGGTTTTATTGAGTGGAGTTAACAGATGGGGGAAGCCAGAAGGGCATGGAGTGGGAACCAGCCTGGCCTCTACTTTGAACTTTACAAACCCTGTGCCCTTCCATGCTCCCTCCGTTACACACAAGGATGTCCCTAACCCCAGCACTATCCCGTCACTCCCCCCAACCCCAAAGCACGAATTTTTTTTTTTTTTTTGTCGGAGTCTTGCTCTGTTACCCAGGATGGTGTGCAGTGGCACATTCTGGGCTCACTGCAACCTCGGCCTCCCGGTTCAAGCGATTCTTCTGCTTCAGCCTCACGAGTAGCTGGGATTACAGGTGTGAGCCACATGCCTGGCTAATTTTTGTATTTTTAGTAGAGATGGGGTTTTGCCATCTTGGCCAGGCTGGTCTGGAACTCCTGACCTCGGGTTATCCACCAACCTCAGCCTCCCAAAGTGCTGGGATTACAGACATGAGCCACCTCGCCCGGCCGAAAATGCGAACTTTCTCCTTTGGGTACCATTACCTTGGCGGGCATCAGATCCTCCATCCCCAAGCTCTATGGGTGCTGCCGGCTCTCTGCACCTCAAGCGCCACATCCCAGGAGCCCCATTCCCCACACCTGGCTTGAGCTTTAGAGCACCTGCTGCTTCAGAACCCTCAGCTGCCACCAGCGACGTCGCGATTTGGAAGTCTTTTAATGCAGTTAAATATCTTAGAATTTATCTTCCCCATTTTATACACACAATCATGAGGAAAGCAGGGACTCTACTGGTGTCTTACGCAGTGGGATTGAGTTTTTGGCCCCTGAAACTGATCAGTGGAGTGAGAAGCAGCTAAATAACCTGCAGGGGGCAGCAGAGCCTAAGGCCAGTGTGGAGCCTGCAGAGAAAAGGAAAGACAGCTCCTTGGGGACTTCCGGGGCACCTCGCCCTCCCCTCAGATGGCGTCCAGCTGCTCAGAACAGCTGCAGAGAATGTGGATTCTGAGAAGCTGCAGGGCCCTGGAAAGCAGGAGACCCACGAGCAGATGCACACAGTGGGGGTTCCATCCTTTCTGAGGTTACCCTGCTGGAGCCTGGGAACATTTTCTGGGAAGTGTTTTGGTTTTGACATGCACAGGGTTGCTGGAGTCAGACTGTAATTTTTACACAGGAAGAAAATCTTGTGAAGGTCAGCCTCAGTGAGATTTGTTTGATTTGTCTTATAACAAAGAGTTTAGGCCAGGCACAGTGGCTCATGCCTGTAATCCCAGCACTTTGGAAGGCCTGGGTGGGTGGATCACTTGAGGTCAGGAGTTCGAGACCAGCCTGACCAATATGGTGAAACCCCACCTCTACTAAAAATACAAAAATTAGCTGAGTGTGGTGGCACATGCCTGTAGTCCCAGCTACTCAGGAGGCTGAGGCAGAAGAATTGCTTAAACCTGGGAGGCAGAGGTTGCAGTGAGCTGAGATCACACCACTGCACTCCAGCCTGGATGACAGAGCAAGACTCTGTCTCAAAAAAAAAAAAAAAAAGAGTTTATGAAGTTGACAGTTTATTTAGGTCAGAAGCTTAAATTGTCACTAGGTGAGAGTTTCCTGCTGAGGACATGAAGATCTGGAAGGAGCGAGTGTTTCTACACTGTGAGGGGGCATCGGGAGATGGGGTGTGAGGGGAGTGAAGATGAGGAAGCCTTCGCCTTGCCTCATCTCCAGTTCTGGCTCCCTGGGGGACATCTGCTTCTCCCTCCTGGGGCAGTCAATCTTGGCCTGGTCTGGGTTCCCCTCCTGAAGGGTGGCTTTGTGGGGGCAATAGGTCGTTGATATCTGTACTAAAGGTTTGCTGAAAACTCATTGACATGAGGCAGTTGGATTAACTCTGAAAAGGCATACAAATTTATTTAGTGTGTACACAGGAGCCTTCAGAATGAAGACACCCTTCCCCCAAACAATAACACAGAAAAGCTTGTATACCATCCTGAGGCCAGGAAAGAATGCAGACTCAGCATGGCCCAAAAATCCCAGGTTATGTTAGCACATCAGGTTTAGTGGCAATTTCTCCTGAGAGAGGGAAAGAAAAGGGCTTGGCTAGCAAAGGTGGACTATTATATAAACGAAGGCTGTCACAGAGAGAAGAGAAATGCTTCTTTTCCAAATTTTTAACATTTTTCTTTTTATTTCAATATTTAAATAATAAAGATGGGATTCTCCCTGTGTTGACCAAGCCGGTCTTCAACTCCTTGCTTTAAGGCAGGGATGTCCAATCTTTTGACTTTCCTGGGGCACATTGGAAGAAGAATTGTCTTGGGCCACACATAAAATACGCTAACACTAATGATAGCGATGAAGAAGAAAGAAGAAGGAGGAGGAGTAAGAAAGAAGAGGAATAAGGAGGAGGAGGAGGAGGAAAAAGAAGAAGAAAGAAGAAGGAGGAGGAGGAGGAGGAAGAAAGAAGAAAAGCAGAAGAGGAAGACAGAAAAAAAATCGCAAAAAGAAATCTTATAATATTTTAAGAAAGCTAGCTGGGTGTGGTGGCTCATGCCTGTAATCCTAGCACTTTGGGAGGCTGAGGTGGGCGGATCACGAGGTCAGGGGTTCTAGACCAGCCTGACCAACATGGTGGAACCCCATCTCTTTAAAAAAAAAAAAAAGTTTACTAATTTGTGTTGGGCCGTATTCAAAGCCATCCTCGCCCGTGGGTTGGACAAGCTTGCTTTAAGGAATCCTCCAGCCTTGGCCTCCCAAAGTGCTGGGATTAGAGGCCTGAGTCACAGCTTCCTGCCTGTGTTCAGGTTTTAAAGATGTCAGACTCGGAATCACTACTAGTTCCGGTGAAGGGAAGTAAGCAGGGAGGGGGCCGTGGCTACAGACGCAAATTTTCCTCCCAAAGGCAGCTTTGCAAGACTTTGCAAGCTTTGTTGGCCAAGCGGCAGCGGTTTCAAAACATGTCAAAAGAATGACCGGGAGCAGTGGCTCACGCCTGTAATCCTAGCACTATGGGAGGCTGGGGCGGTTCGCCTGAGCTCAGGAGTTCGAGACCAACCTGGGGAAACCCCGTCTTTACTAAAAATACAAAAATTAGCAGGGGTGATGGAGCACGCTTGTAGTCCCAGCTACTAGGGAGGCTGAGACAGTAAAATCGCTTGCACCCAGGAGGCGGAGATTGCCGTGAGCCAGGATAGCGCCACTGCACTCCAGCCTGGGTGACAAAGTGAGACCCAGTCTCAAAAAAAAAAAAAAAAAAAAAAAAAATCAAGGAAATATATTTTGGGGTAAATAATTTCCTTCACCTCCACTGGACTCTTGAGTCTGGAATTCCTTGCACATATTTGTGACCCTGTGCAGGACGAAGGCGCCATTGAGTGAAAAAGACAACAGTGTCCCTTCTAGCAATTAGGAGCAAGTTTGGCTGAAATGCAAAATATCCAAAGAGCAGGAAGCTGAAAGGGAGCTCACTTAGAGAATCTGTGACTGGAATCGGACCGACCCGCTCGGCAGGGCCCCGTTACCCAGGGCTTCTGCTGTCAGTCAGGCCTGAAGGGGCGGGGACTGATGCTCTATCCAATCAGGGGTGCTGAGGCGGGCCCTGCGATCTGTTTATCCGCCGGAAGGAGGCAGCCGCGCCGCCGCTCTCCTCACCGCCTGACTGCTTTCGCCGAGGCGAGGTCGGGATTTCTTTCCTGCTCTGACAGGAACAAGGTCCCTCTTCCGTAGCTTTTCTCTCTGTTGCCTGCGCCGGGTTCTGGGCTGCTCACGGGAATCCTGCAGGAGACGCCGGAATATCTAGAAGCTGAAAAATGGTGAGTGTGCAGAGTCGGAAGTCCCGAGGTGGGGTTTAGGGGTTAGGGGACGGTCTGGTCAGAACGGAATCGGCTGTGGCGGGACCCGGGCCTCCCCGAGCGACTCCAGGGTTTGAGACCCGAGTCCAGGTGCAGCTCAGCTTTCTGTCCCCTCGGCCTCAGGTTGTGGGTCTGGGCCGGCGACCAGGACCCCGGGCGTCCTGTTCCGTCCCTGTGGGGCGACTGCGGCCCCGGCCTTCTCTGGGCAGCTCCGCATCCGCTGCTCGCGTCTCCACAGACTGTGCGCAAGTCATGGGGAGAATCCCGCCTCGTGTGTGGGGTTCCCAGTCCCACCTTTCTTCTGCTAAAAATTAAACTGAAACACTGTTAACAAGTAAAGAGTATTTTGGGCAAACCGCCAGTCATGAAGGAGAAACACCGGATCATGATTTATTTGTTAACGGAAAAAGCCAAACTGTAAAATAACTTGAAGAAGTTTTATTCTGGCCTGGTGCGGTGGGTCACGCCTGTAATACTAGCACTTTGGGAGGCCGAGGTGTGTGGATCACCTGAGGTCAGGAGTTCGAGACCAGCCTGACCAACATGGTGAAACCCTGTGTCTGCTAAAGATAGAAGAATTAAGGGCTGGGCGCGGTGGCTCCCAGCTGTAATCCCAGCACTTTGGGAGGCCAAGGCGGGAGGATCACCAGGTCAAGTTACCGACATCATGCTGGCCAACATGGTGAAACCCCCAAAATTAGCCGGGCGTGGCGGCACACGTCTGTAGTCCCAGCTACTCAGGAGGCTGAGGCAGGAGAATCGCTTGAACCCGGGAGGAGAAGGTTGCAGTGTTATGAGAGACCTTGGCCGAGGGAAACCACCCCAGGAAGCCTGGATTAAGTGGTACCGAGGCGGCTCATGACGGTTTGGTTTTATTCATTCCAGGGAGGAGACGGGAGTTGTAAGGAAAATCATGAATCAGTGCCTGGAAGGTGTAAGTTCCTTTGGACAAAAGGTGTGACTTGTAGAAGCAGGGTTGGAAGGCACAGGTGGTTGAAGGATTCTGTGGGTGGCAGTTGGTTGACAGTGTGAAGTTTGGTCTAAAATTTAAAGACAGATAAAAAGGAGTGAATTAATGGCATTCGCAGCAACCTGGATGGGATTGGAGACTATTATTCTTAGCGAAGTAACTCGGGAATGGAAAACCAAACATAACATGTTCTCACTCATAAGTGAGAGCTAAGCTATGAAGATGCAAAGGCATAAGAATGATACATTGGACTTTGGGGACTGGGGAGGATGGGAAAGGGTGGGAAGAGGGTGAGGGATAAAAGACTACAAATTGAGTTCAGTGTATATTGCTCCAGTATTATGCGCCAAAATTTCACAAATCACCGCTAAAGAACTTACTCATGTAACCGCATACAACCTGTTCTCCGAGAAAATATATATTATTTTTTTAATTTTCAGAGGCGGTAGGAAGGAACACTGTAGGAAAAGGGGCTGTTCTGTGTCACGTGATTCCATCCCAGCCCTAAAAACAGGCCTGTGTCACCAGATTTTATGAATTCTGAGGCATGAATTACCATTTTCCTTAAGTCCCCTTAGATGGTGTTTGTAATTTCGTGTCTTACTGCCACGGAGTCTGTTTTGTGAGTCTGATGATGTCCAATTAACATGAATGTAGGTCAGTTGCTGTGTCTTAACTCTAAAAGGAAGAAGGTGTAAGGAAGTTTTGCTCTTGTTGCCCAGGCTGGAGTGCAATGGCGCAATCTTGGCTCACTGCAACTTCTGCCTCCCTGGTTCAAGCGATTCTCCTGCCTCAGCCTTCTGAGTAGCTGGGGGTACAGGCATGTGCCACCATGCCCAGCTAATTTTGTATTTTTAGTAGAGATGGGGTTTCTCCATGCTGGTCAGGCTGGTCTCGAACTCCAGACCTGAGGTGATCCGCCCACCTCAGCCTCCCAAAGTGCTGGGATTACAGGCATGACCACCGTGCCTGGTTTGGCTCCTCTGATCTTCCTGTCACAGTGGGGAACTCCATTTTGAGCATTTTTTTGGTGATCTTGGACAAGAGCAGATCAGTTCACTTAGTTGTTGGTGGGGGGAGGGCACTTAATTTTGTTAATAGCTTATAGGTTGGAGGACAGGCTTTTATAATATGAAAGGAAAATAAAACCTTAGGACCCCAATTTTTATGCAGGAAAATATTAAGCTAAAAGCTGAATCAAGCAAGAAGTTGCCTTTCTTTTTTTCCTAAGTGAATAGCTACGAATAAAAAGTTATATATCTCCAGAGGAAGTAGCTTATCTCATGTAAAGTGTTGATTTGCTGGGTGAGACACAAATACATAAGTGACTATTCTCTTGCCTGCCTCTTTTCTGTTGCAATATGTGGATTACATACTATACCATCCAGCACACTTTTCCCCCTTATATATTGAAGTCCTCAAAATTGTCCTTGGAGAAAGTCACCGACTATAGACTGTTTCTGTGATTCTGTGTTTATGTCTTCTGGGCCTTGTGAAAATAAACTTCTAAGTTGATCCAGAAGCATCTCAAATATTTTTGGTTTACAATATGTCTCATGAGCAGCCAAACTGCATTAAATACTAGATTGGTTGTACAGTGATGCAGTCACCTTATTTGGATTTGTCAACTTGAAATAATCGAAAAGATTAGATTTCAGTTTTGAAGCATTTGTTCAAGTAGTAAGTTGGGAATGGCCTAT
Organism: Cacajao melanocephalus; assembly: GCA_963573385.1. Lineage (NCBI taxonomy): Eukaryota > Metazoa > Chordata > Mammalia > Primates > Pitheciidae > Cacajao > Cacajao melanocephalus. The sequence continues at coordinate 79,949 of CAUYLG010069327.1, read as the reverse complement.
TTGGGAAAACACAGACTCCAGAGAAATGGCTCAGTGCTCTGAAGTTAAATGTTAAATTCTTCCTTATATAGGAAAAAGGCAAAGAAATTGAACAGGATTACATTTTCCATAGAAGGCTGATGTATGAGGTACAACAATTTAATTTGTTACAGTTTGCTTTTTTTCCCCAGGCCTTTTTTATTTTCTTTATAGCTGATTTTTATTTCCTTCCCAATTTAAAGGAGTGAGTTTGGATGGGCAGGGTGGCTCACGCCTATAATCCTAGCACTTTGGGAGGTCAAGGCGGGTGGATTGCCTGAGCTCAGGAGTTCGAGACCAGTCTGGGCAACATGGTGAAACCCTGTCTCTACTAAAATACAAAAAAATTAGCTGGGCATGGCGGCATGCACCTGTAATCACAGTTACTTGGGAGGCTGAGGCAGGAGAATTCCTTGAATCCAGGAGGCAGAGGTTGCAGTGAGTCAAGATGGTGCCATTGCACTGCAGCCTGAGTGCTAAGAGCAAGACTCCATCTCAAAAAAAAAGTGAGTTTACCATTCTAGCTTAAGACAGTGTGATAGCCATGAAGTCTCTGTGTGAGAAGGGGTAAGATGAAAGTTCATCTACAATGGAGATCAAGAGTGAAGAGGGAAGGGGTCTTCCTGGGCTCCCTTTAACATTTACATTTTAGCATTTACATAATTTTTTGTTCTTTCTTGTTTTTTTTTTCTTTTTCTTTTTTTTCCACACCCAATAGTAAAAGAACCAACATTTACATAATGTTATGAAAGGATATAGGTAAACATGAAGGCAAATCCACATTCTGGGAAAGGAAAGTTCCAACTGGCTATGGGAAAGCTACCTGTCATGTGACTCAACGCCATCTTAATCGTATTGCTTTAAGGCTCAAGATAATTTAGAGATGGAACACCTCAAAGTTTTGGCTTCTTTAGTTTCACAGACTGTACAGGTAGGACATTTTCTGGTTATGTAATCAGGTTCATTGGGGGATTGTGGTTGGTTAAGCCTAAATTTCATTTCCTTATACATTATTCCTTTATCAGAATTTCATTTGAGTTTTATTTCAGGGTCCTTAGGAGATAGGTCCTGGAGCAGTACACACGGTTCAGTCTAATTGCTTCTTATTTATTTATTTATTTATTTATTTATTTTTGAGACAGGGTATTATTCAGTGCAGCCTCTGCCTCCTGGGCTCTAGACTCAAGCGATCCTCCCACCTCAGCCTCCTGAGTAGGCAGGACTGCAGGCATGCACCACCACACCTGACTTAATTTTTGTATTTTTGGTAGATGCCAGGTTGCCCAGGCTAGTCTTCAAAATCCTAAGTTCAAGTGATCCATCTGCCTTGGCGTCTCACCCATAGTGCTGGGATTATAGGCATGAGCCACAGCACATGGCCTCATTTAAATTTTTTAACACTCCCCTGAGGGGCTAGGTTTCCCGCTACATTTTCCAAATAGATTGGATGCAGTGTCTCAGATTCTCCACCCTGTATCCCAGTCTGACTCTTCAAGGGCTTGCAGTAAAATCCTAAATGTTGTTTCTCCCACATTTCTAACATTAACTCCATTCTCTAGTTCACAATATTTATCAACTATTTTTTCTTTATAGTGCAACATTGCCTTTATTTATCCTGCTTCAAACAGATGTGGTGTATTTTAATTGTTTATTATTTTATCACAGAATAGATGACTTTTTAAAGTATCTGAAAATTTCACATGAGAAAAAGACAAAGAAAAATCGCCACACATCCCAGTGAACAAAACCTTTGTGCCTCTCCTTCTTTTATTTTTCCTAGGCACAGACATCAGGATGTCCTTGGGTTGAGGTAACTTTTAGGAAACTTCACAGAATGGGCTGTCTTCAGTGCCCCCCTCCTATTTTTCCTGGTCCTGGGTTTCAGAACTGCCTGGGCTGAACCAAGATGCCCACCACTGCCATGTCTCTTAGAGGGCCTAGTGCATATCAGCCCCTTAGTCATGCCTCCAGGACGGCAGCCTGAGGTAGGGGAGTGGGGCCTCCCAAGGTAGTTAGCCGCTGGATGCTTTGTGGTGGGAGGAGACTCCTGGTATACCTGGTCAACATGGTGAAACCTGGTCTCTACAAAAAATACAAAAATTGCCTGGCATGGTGGTTTGCGCCTGCAATCCCAGCTACTTGGGAGGCTGAGGCAGGAAGATCGCTTAAACCTGGGAGGCAGAGGTTGCAGTGACTGGAGATCATGCCACTGCACTTCAGCCTGGGCGACAGAGAGCGAGAATGTGTCTCAAAAAAAAAAAAAAAAAAAGGCGACAGGCGCCTTGAAGATGAGGAGCCATCTCATCTTCTAGTGAGATGAATGGCTGCCATCAGAAGTTGACAGTAACCAACTGAGAGCATTTCATTGCAGTTGATCCTCTTACAACTACACAAGAAGTTGCTGAAGAACTCAACATTGAGCATTCTACAGTCATTCGACATTTGAAGCAAATTGGAAAGGTGAAAAAGCTTGACAAGGGGGTGCCTCATGAGCTGAGTGAAAATTTAAAAAAATCATTTTGAAGGGTCATATTCTCTTGTTCTATGCAACAACAAACCATTTCTCCGTTGGATCGTGGTATGTGACGAAAAGTGGATTTTGTTCAACAGCTGGCGATGACCAGCACATTGGTTGAACTGAGAAGAAACTCCAAAGCACTTCCCAAAACCAAACTTGCACCAAAAAAAGGTCATGGTCACTGTTTGGTGGTCTGCTGCCAGTATGATTCACTATAGCTTTTGGTATCCCAGTGAAACCATTACATGTGAGAAGTTACGCTCAGCAAACCGATGAGATGCACTGAAAACTGTAATGCTTGCAGCTGTCATTGGTCAACAGAAAGGGCCCAATTCTCCACAACAATGCCTAGCCACATGTCGCACAACCAGTACTTCAAAAGTTGAACTAATTGGGCTAAAAAGTTTTGCCTTGTCCGCAGATTCACAATTGATTCAGTTGACATTCAGATTCACCTGACCTCTTGCCAACCAGCTACCACTTCTTCAAGCATCTTGACAGCTTTTTGCAGGGAAAGCACATCCACAAGCAGCGGGATGCAAAAAGTACTTTCCAAGAGTTTGTCAAATCCAAAGCACAGATTTTTACGCTACAGGAATAAACACATTTCTCAGCAAAAATGGATTGATTATAATGGTTCTTATTTTGATTAATAGAGATGTGTTTGAGCCTAATTATAATGATTTAAAACTCACAGTCCAAAACTGCAATTACTTTTGCACCATCCTAGTATTCCTTTTTTTCTTTTTTTTTTGAGACAGAGTCTTGCTCTGTCACCCAGGCTGGAGTACAATGGCACCATCTCAGCTCACTGCAACCTCCGCCTCTGCTTCCTGGGCTCAAGCGATTCTCCTGCTTCAGCCTCCTAAGTAGCTGGGATTATAGGCGCCTGCCACCACACCCAGCTAATTTTTGTATTTTTAGTAGAGACAGGGTTTCACTATGCTAGCCAGGCTGGTCTTGAACTCCTGACCTCGTGATCCACCCGCCTTGGCCTCCCAAAGTGCTGGGAGTACAGGTGTGAGCCACCTTGCCGGGCCTTACCAACCTAATATTCTTAAGGACATGTGACTTCCTGGCTACTCTTGCCTTCCACCATGAGTAAGAGCTTCCTGAAGCCCTCACCAGATAGAAAATTCCCGTGCCATGCTCCTTGTGCAGCCTGTGTAACCATGAGCCACGTAGCGCTTCTTTTCAATGTGAATTATCCAGCCTCAGGTATTCTTTCATAGCTCTTTTGCCTTTCTGTGTTTCTGCTTTGGTTTGTAAACCTGTATATGCAGTGATAGAGTCTGTGTGTTTGTCAGGAGTGTTATATTTACATGTCCTATAAATCTGGAAGGCTTGTGATTTCTGGCCTGGTTGAACAGAGGGGATGAGAGTATACACCCTTGTCTTGTGGGATATGGGGGAAAAAAGCAGTCTTTTATCAAGAATGGGGGTAGTTTTGCATTTTCACACTTGTCTTATAGTCAATTTTTCTTTGTTCTTAGTGAACCTCTTAGAATTTCTATTGTGGGGTTTTACTCTTGTTGCTCAGGTTGGAGTACACTGGTGCCATACGGCTCACTGCAACCTCTGCCTCCCGTGTTCAAATGATTCACCTGCTTCAGCCTCCTGAGTAGCTGGGATTACAGGCATGGATTACCACACCCAGCTAATTTTGTGTTTTTAATAGAGACAAGGTTTCTCCATTTTGGTTACGATGGTCTCGAACTCCTGATCTCAAGTGATCCACCTACCTCAGCCTCTTAAAGTGCTGGGATTACAGGCAAGAGCCACTGTGCCCAGCTACTTTATTGTTTTTAATCATGAGATGTTGAGGTTTGTCACATGCTTTTTTTTTTTTTTTTTTTTTTTGGGTGTACTAGGTACAAGCAGTTGTGTTTTATTTTGATTTTTTTTGTTTTTTTTAAACGGTGTATCACGTTGTCGCCCAGGCTGGAGTGCAGTGGCACGATCTCAGTTCACTGCAACCTCTGCCTCCCAGGTTCAAACAGTTCTCTGCCTCAGCCTCCTAAGTAGCTGGAAATACAGGCGCCCGCCACCACACCTGGCCAATTTTTGTATTTTTGGTAGAGACGGGGTTTCACCATGTTGGTCAGGCTGGTCTCAAATTCTTCACCTTGTGATCTGCCCGCCTCGGCCTCCCAAAGTGCTGGGATTACAGGTGTGAGCCACTGTGCCCAGCCAAGACTTTCACTCTTTGTCCTGGGACTCATTATTTACCTTATAGTTCACTGTTCTGTGCTAAAACTATAGAATGCTGTTTTCTTTAATGTTAATACTGTACTAAAACTATAGATGAGGATACTAATGCTTTTGTCATGCAAGCCATCAAACCTCAACCCAGCCTACGTGAGTATGCTCAGATGGCTGCAAAGTGGTTCCACTCTTCACAATTTTGAGTCAGCACCTACACCAACTACATCCCTGTCATCAGGAAGAAGTTAGAGTGGTCTTTATCCTTTTTCCATCCTTACAGCCCACACCTTAAGAATAAGGTGTTATGAAACCCTAAGGGAGAGATTGAAACCACCTTTAAAATTATAATTAAGAAGTACCTTTTTTCAAAACCAACTATTCTACAGTACCCTGTGGGAAATGGTTGGCTATGGTATACACTGTATTATATATAATTCCCTCTAAAAATTATTTTTTTCTTTTTTAGAGACTGCCCAACAGGTTCACCTTGCCCACTACCTAGACAGCAGATTTATCAAGACAGGGGAGGCCGGGAGCAGTGGCTCACGCCTATAATCCCAGCACTTTGGGAGGCCGAGGCGGGCAGGTCACCTGAGGTCGGGAGTTCCAGACCAGCCTGACCAATATGGAGAAACCCTGTCTCTACTACTAAAAATACAAAATTAGCCAGCTGTGGTGGTACATGCCTCTAATCCCAGCTGGTTGGGAGGCTGAGGCAGGAGAATTGCTTGAATCTGGGAGGCAGAGGTTGCTGTGAGCCGACATCGTGCCATTGCACTCCAGCCTGGACAACAAGAGCAAAACTCTGTCTCAAAAAAAAAAAAAAAAAGGGGGGGAATTGCAAGAGTGTTGGTAACACCACCCATGGGCACCAAGGAAGAAAACTGTCCAGACCCCAGACACAATTAGTGCCTGAAGAATATCTTAGTTTATAGTGTTATTACTCAGCTATTTCCTTTATATAATTCTTTATGTGTAATCATACGTTAGTTTATAGAATTAGTGCCTGAACTATAACTTACTGCTTACATATATCTAGCTTATATAATCATACTTAATACTTACATCTAACATACTTAGTCCCATATAATCTTTCTATATAATCAATAGGTATTGTAGTCAGAGCTGTACTGACACATTTAGTGCTGATTTATATAATCCTTCCATATAACCATATAGTAGTTTGTAGTAGGAGGAATGCCTAAAGCAGTCACAGAACAGAAACAGTACATGGGAAAACAGCCAGACCAGGACAAGAACCAAAGACCCAGGCGGTGGCGTCCCTGCCTGAAAGGGCATATGCTGTATGGCAGGCTTGGAGCAAGAGCCTCTCCTCCTGATAAAGGAGTTGTAGTACCTTGCATCCAGTTCCTGTGGAAAGTAGGCCTCAGGCCTGAGATCCTGGAAATAGCCAAGGGAGAAGAACCCCTCTGGTGTGACCAGTGACAGCGGCTGTACACCCTGTCAGTCTTTTCTCGCTTCTGTGCTAGCTCAAATCATCCTCCCATAAATATCTAAGAGAGGAGCACAAGTCTGTCAGCTCTCACTGCATTGGCTTACAGTATCCTTCTATTTGAAATCCTTTGAAGTCTCCAGCCCCCTGATAAGAAGTGTTGCGCATGACACCTGTTGCATACAGCCCACCTCCTTGCCTCGGTGACCTAATGGGGGTGGACCCCTTTTCTGTACACGACCCTCTACTACTGTGCATAGCCCATCTCTCTGCCCAAGTGACATAATGGGGTTGCCCCCTCACCTGTGACTCACGTGATTATGTATGCCCTATTACTAAGCCTATAGATGATGACCTCACGACCCTGCCCCCTGCTTGTACCTAATAAATACAGATGCTTCTGGGCATTTGGGGCCCCCACTGATCTTTGCTCATAGGTTGCATCTGCCCCCCAAGTCCAGATGCTTGTCACCAGTTCTTCAGTGTCCTGTCTCTTTAATTCTTGAATCCTGCACTTCAGCACAGCATAAGGGACACCCCACGACCCTGTGGGACCCAACAGCCCTACACAAGAGAGAGTAATTCATGCAGAGCCGGATGTGCAGGAGACCAGAGTTTTTTGTTTGTTTGTTTTCAAGATTGAGTCTCAAAATACGATTTTATATATGAGACAATTATTACAGTGAAAAGAGATCCGACCTGACTCCATCTTGCTTCCAACCTCCAAGCCGTCCTTGTTCATTCCTGGGCATAGACCAAACTAACCTTGGAAAGGAATTCAGCTTACAGTTTAACTCTGAAACAAAAATGAAAATAGCCCTTCCCCTCCACTCTCCCCCTGCCCAAAAAAACACCCTTCTTGCCTAGGGACCAGTCTGGACTGGTCTAATTTTTTATAGGACTAAAAAATTAGCTACAAGATTAGAAATTATGATTTAGGGGCCATGCAGCCTCTGGCTGTGACTCTGAACCTTCCCAAATTGCTCCTGGGAATAACATCACTGTTGTAAAACCTAAGATCAGTGTTTAAGATTTTTACAGACCCTGTGTTCTGAAGTACCACCAGCTGACAACACCCTGAATGGTAATCTGGTTCAGATAGTTTTGTGATCCCACGCAGGAACAGAAGACGGCAAGAAAAACTCAATTTGACTGCCTATGATTTCATCTCTAACCAGCAGTCCCCACTTCCTGACCCCCCACCTGCCAGATTATCCAGGGAGACTGATTTGAGTAATAATAAAACTCTGGTTGGCCTGGTATGGTGGCTCATTCCTATAATCCCAGCACTTTGGGAGGCCAAGGCGGGTAGATCACTAGGTCAAGAGATTGAGACCATCCTGGCCAACATGGTTAAATCCCACCTGTACTAAAAATACAAAAATTATCTGGGCATGGTGGTGCACGCCTGTAGTCCCAGCTACTCAGGAGGCTGAGGCAGGAAAATTGCTTGAACCCAGAGGTGGAGGTTGCAGTGAGCCGAGATCGCGCCACTGCAATCCAGCCTGGAGACAGAGTGAGACTCCATCTCAGAAACAAACACACAAAAAAACTCTGGTCTCTGCACATCTGGCTCTGCATGAATTACTCTCTCTTGCAATTCCCCTGTCTTGATAAATCTGCTGTCTAGCCATTGGGCAAGGTGAACCTGTTGGGCAGTTTCAGTGAAACCCAGTCTCTAAGAAAAGAAAAAAATAATTAATTGTAAGAGGGAATTGTATACAATACAGTGTATACCATAGCCAACCATTTCCCATAGGGTACTGTAGAATAGTTCGTTTTCAAAAAGGTACTTCTGATGCAGCAAGTCTGACTATGGCACTTCTGTTATCCCTCACTTTTAGGTATTGGGCTTTTGATCAGAGGGAACTTGTTCTGACCTTTATATGTGTGTGTGTGTGTGTGTGTGTGTATATATATGTGTACATATATATGTGTGTACATATATATGTGTGTATATATATACACACACATATATATACACACATATATATACACACACACACACACACACACACACATACACACATGCCTGCCACCTTGCCCGGTAACCATTGTATTTTTTGATGACAGAGCTGTCCTAAAGCCTTACTGGAGGTGTTGTCGCTTTTCAGAGTATTTCCAACTCTAAGCCCTAGGTCTGAGTGAGGGCTCTGTCAAACTGAATCCACAGCTTTTTGCTCTTGGACTGTTGGCATTTATTTCTGAATGCTGTCAGGTGACAGTGTAATCCAAGCACTTTGTGAAGCCTAGCCAGAAAGATTGCATTAGCTCATGAGTTCCTAACCAGTTTAGGCAACACAGGGAGTCCTCATCTCTACCAAAAAAATTTTAAACTAGTGAGGAGTGGTGGTGAATACTTATAGTCCCAGCTACTGGGGAGGTTGAGGTGAGAGGATCACTTGAGCCCAGGAGTTGGAGGTTATATTGGAGCCATGATGGCACTACTGTACTCCAATCTGGGCAACAGAGTGAGATCTTTTCTCAAACACACAACCAACAAATAAAGCATAACATATTTTTATTTTTTTTGATACAGTTTCGCTCTTTTTGCCCAGGCCAGAGTGCAGTGGCGTGATCTTGGCTCACTGCAACCTCCACCTCCTGGATTCAAGTGATTCTCCTGCCCACGATCACACCCAGCTAATTTTGTATTTTTAATAGAGACAGGGTTTCACCATGTTGGCTAGGCTGGTCTTGAACTCCTGACATCAGGTGATCCACCCGCCTTGGCCTCCCAAAGTGCTGGGATTACAGGTGTGAGCCACAGTGCCTAGCCATATGTTTTATTTCTTGAGATGGAGTCTTCCTCTGTCGCCCAAGCTGGAGTGCAGTGGCACAATTTCAGTTCACAGCAACCTCTGCCTCCTGTGTTCAAGTGATTCTCCTCCCAGGTAGCTGGGATTACAGCCATCTGCTACCACATCTGGCTAATTTTTGTATTTTTAGTAGAGACAGAGTTTCACCATATTGGCCAGGCTGGTCTCAAACTTCTGACCTCAAGTGATCTGCCCACCTTAGCCTCTGAAAACATTGGATTACAGGTGTGAGCCAACATACCTTGTGGGAGGCCAGGATTTGAGCCTTTACTTTCCTGATCCTTCTTGCCTGGGGCCCTGCAATAAAAGGCTTTCTTTCCATCCCATCAAGCTTCAGTGTAAATATCCAGTTTTCCTGGGTAACGTGAGTGGACTCCAGTTCTGTCAGTTCTGTTCTTTTTTTTTTTTTTTTTTTTTTTGAGACATGGTATAGCTCTATCACCCAGGCTGCAGTAGTGGAATGATCAGACCTCACTGCAGCTTATACCTCAGGCTCAAGTGATCTTGAGCCTCAGTATCCCAAAGTGCTTGGATCATAGGCATGAGCCACTGCACCTAGCCCCTAGACCTGTTCTATAACCCCAATCTCAGGGCTCTGGACAGGTGGCTGGAGACACACCACACCTAGCCCTCAGTCCTGTCTATAACCTCCTTAATCCTGGGGTTCTGGACAGGTGGCTGCAAACAGGCTTTCTTCCCCATTTTTCCCACTCATATAATGAGAAAGCAGTTTCTTTTTGTTTCAATTAAAACTTTTTTTTTTTTTTTTTTGAGACAGAGTCTCGCTTTGGTGCCCAGGCTGGAGTGCAGTGGTACAGTCTCAGCTCACTGTAACCTCCACCTCCCAGGTTCAAGCAATTCTTGTGCCTCAGCCTCCCAAGTAGCTGGGATTACAGGCATGCACCACCATGTCTGGCTAATTTTTTTGTATATTTACTAGAGACGAGGTTTCACCAAGTTTGCCAGGCTGGCCTCAAACTCCTGACCTTAGGTGATCCACCTGCCTAGGCCTCCCAAAGTGCTAGCATTATAGGCGTAAGCCACCATGCCCAGCCAAAACTGTTTTATTATAAGGAAATACAGGTGAGTGGACAACATAAAACTAACTTTTCTTAATATTTTTATCAGCCAGGCATGGTGGCTCGTATCTGTAATCCCACCATTTTGGGAGGCCAAGGTGGGAGGATGGCTTCAGACCAGGAGCTCAAGACCACGCTGGGCAACATAGTAAAACCTCATCTCTACAGAAACATGTAAAAGTTACCTGGGCATGGGGACACATGCCTGTAGTCCTAGCTACTTGGGAGGCTGAGGCAGGAGGATTACTAGTGCCCAAAAGTTCAAGGCTGTAGTAACGTATGATCATGCCACTGAACTCCAGCCTGGGCGACACAGCAAGATGTGGTCTCTAAGAAAAAATACACACACAGACACACACACTCTCTCTCTCTCTCTCTCTCTCTCTCACTGGGCAACAGAGTGAGACTCTGTCTCAAAAAAAAAAAATTGTATCCACACTCATATACATATATGTATGTATGTGTGTATATATAGGTATGGATATATTTGTATATACACACACACATATATATTTCCACATTTCTTTATAATTGTGAATTGACAGTTACATTCCAGTATCCTTTGGGGAAAAAAGTCTTAAAATTTATCTTCCCTAAAAAGCTCATAGTTGGATCTTGGGAGCGGGCGGGCTGTCCGCCCTGAGGCGAGCCACCACCCATCCTCAATTTGAAAAAAAAAAAATTTATCTTCCTGTGCTGCAGGTACTATTTTGAAGTGGTGTATTTTTTCATTAAGCATTAAATAGAAAACATAAAATAAGAAATAAGAGGAAAGGAAAAATAAAAAATAGAGATCAGGATAATTAAGATCAAAAATATTACATGAAACATTAGATTGCTGAATGACTTGCATAATTTAACTAGAAACACTATATTCTTTTTTTTTTTTTTAATTTTTTTTTTTCTTTAAAAAGACAGGGTTTCACCATATTGGTCGGACTGGTCTTGAACTCCCAACCTCAGGTTATCCACCCACCTTGGCCTCCAAAGTGCTTGGATTACAGGCGTGAGCCACCACACCCAGCCAGAAACACTATATTCTCAAGTAGAAAAGGTATTTGCTTTAGAGAATTTAATCATCTGTTATTTGTTCATAAACATTCCCCCTGAAGGGCTCTGACCTCTCCCTCCAGTGAGCCTAACTCCTAAAACTGAATAATTATTTGCTTGCTGCCTTTTTCATAAACACACGTGAATGGGTCAAATATGTCTCCTTTTCCTCCACCTCATATGGAGGATGGAGCATCTCTGAGCACAGCACAGAAATGATCCATCCCAAATTACTATAAAGTGTAAAATGAGTAACATGGCTTTTCCAAACAGGACAGCATCACATATCCTCCCAGTGGTACAAGCAGAGCAGTTAGAACAGAAGGAAATATTACCTGAAGACTGTTAGGGCTGGTAAAAATGGTTGATTGAAAATATAAGCAAGAATTTAACTCTTGTCTTTGGACCACTGTGCCCATTTCACTGGAGTATGTGTTTTCCTGAATGGCCACTCCCAGCTTTTCACTTCAATAAACTCTCCCAACTCACTCCTACATTTTTGTATGATGTGAGGTTGACAGGACATACACCTACTATCCATGGACTCTATGCTCCCTGCCACCCTTCCTCTTCCCTCCTAGGCTGCACACATGTCTGGGATCCAACCCTTCACTCTGAATCCCCCTAACTCCCTGTCTGGCTCCAGTCATACTGGATCCCTCAATAGACCCACACTCAAACTCTCTGGCCTGTCCCCCCAAACCTGGCTTGACTCTCATGCCCTCCCAGGCACCTTCACCCTCAGCCTAAACTGGCCTCAGCCATGATTTGAACTTCACTCTGTGCCCCTTCAGGCTCCCTCCCCAATCAAGACAAGGATGCCCCTCCATACATACCTCCCTCAGGTGCCACTGCCTCCAGCAGGTATCAGCTCCCCCCAGCAGGCATCAGCTCCCCGCAGGGCCTGGACTCAAGGACATCATCATGTTTCTGGCATTGCATCCTGGGAGCCTTCACCTTTTCCCACCCCTCCCTGGCCTCTAAAGTCATTGCTGCTGTGGGACCCAGACCACCATTTGTTCCAACAGCCCCCTGCCCACCCATACTCCCTCTGTGACTTCTCTGCCCTGCCCAGCAGATGCCATTGTATCCCAGCCACGGATTTTTCAGCTGCCATTACCACCAACTGCAGGTCTTTTTAATTAATTTATTTATTTTTATAATACAGTCTCACCATATTGCCCAGGCTGGTCTTGAACTCCTGGGCTTAAACAGTTCTCCCAACTCAGCCTCCTAAAGCCTGGGATTATGGGGTGCCTGTGCAGTGAGTCCTTTCATGCATTTGAAGTTGAGAGGAACATCTAAAGACTTTACCACATTGCTTACATTTATAAAGTTTCTCTCCAATGTGAGTCCTTCCATGCCTTCGAAGGTTTGAGGGACATCCAAAAGCTTTCCCACATTGCTTACATTTATATGGTTTCTCTCCAGTGTGAGTCCTTCCATGCATTAGAAGTCGTGAGGCACATCCAAAAGCTTTCCCACATTGCTTACATTCATAGGGTTTCTCTCCAGAGTGAGTCCTTTCATGCATTCGAAGTTGTGAGGCAGATCCAAAGGCTTTCCCACACTGCTTACATTCATAAGGTTTCTCTCCAGTATGAGTCCTTCCATGCATTTGAAGGTGTGAGGCAGATCTGAAGGCTTTCCCACATTGCTTACATTCATAGGGTTTCTCTCCAGTGTGAGTCCTTCCATGATATCGAAAGGAACTCGAACAGTTGAAGGATCTGCCACACTGCTTACATTCATAAGTTTTCTCTCCAGTGTGAGTCCTTTCATGTCTATGAAAGAAACTGGGCAAACTGAATGCTTTCTCATAATCCTTACATTCATACGGCTTTTCTACTCTATGCATCCTTTCATGTATTTTAAAGAAAGAGAAATTACTAAATCCTTTTCCACATTCCTTACATGCATAGGGTTTCTCTCCTGTGTGAGTCCTACCATGAGTTTGAAGGAGTGAGGCAGATCTGAAGGCTTTCCCACATTGCTTACATTCATAAGGTTTCTCTCCAGTGTGAGTCCTTTCATGATATCGAAAGGAACTGGAAGAATTGAAGGCTTTACCACATTGCTTGCATTTATAGGGTTTCTCTCCAATGTGAGTTTTTTCATGTGTTTGAAGTGAACTGGGAGAATAAAAGGCTTTCCCACATATCTTACATTTATGAGGTATCTCTCCAGTGTGCATTCCCAGGTGGTTTTGAAAGCTTGTAAGATAAGATAATACTTTCCCACAGTGTTTACATTCATAGGGTTTTTTCCTAGAGTGGGTTCTTTCATGTCTACGAACAGAACTGGGACACTTGAATGCTTTTCCACATTCCTTACATTCATATGGCTTCTCCCCAGTGTGAGATCTTTCATGTATTTGAAAGGAATGGGAAGAGCTGAAGGCTTTCCCACACTGTTTACATTCATATGGCTTCTCCCCAGTGTGAGTTCTTTTATGTGCATGAAGGCATGTGGAACTATGGAATGCTTTCCCACATTCATTGCATTTATAAGGCTTCTCCCCAGTGTGCGTTCTTTCATGTATTCGAAGACTACCAGAATGACTAAAGGTTTTACCGCATTGTTTACATTCATATGGTTTCTCTCCAGTGTGAGTTCGTTTGTGGATAAGATACAAACTGAGACACATCAAGGCTTTCCCACAAAAGTTACATTTATAGGGTCCATCTCCACTGTGCATTATCCTGTGTCTTCGAATGCTTGAACGGGAAATAAAGCTTTTTCCACATTCCTCACAGTCATAAGGTTTCCCTCCAGTGTGAGCCCATTCGTGTGTTCGAAAGTAGGGGAGATCGCTGAAGGCTTTCTTACAGTATGTACATTTATACGGCTTCTGTCCGTATTCCTGATGCTCGTATGGTTTGTGTCCAGTGTCAGCTCTGAGGTGCCTTTTAAGGGATGCATGACCCATGCTGACTTCTCCATGTGATTTTACTCGAGGAGGAGTTTTCTTCTTCAGCATGTCATCTGGAACCTGGGTCAAAATTTCTCCAAGCTGATGACCTTTTTTACTTTCCAAGAGTCTCTCTCCCATAAGACCTCTGTGAACAATGAGAAGTGTATCATAATGGGTTTCTTTACCACTGATTTAATATTCATTAACAAGTTATTGTACTTGGACTTTAAATGTGTAGGCTTTCTGCCGTATGTGAATGTGAACAGACCACATGCTCTACAAGATGGCCCAGCTATACCTGTTATCTAGAAAGATAATATTGATATAGGGCTTCTTAGTACATTTTAAAAAATTTATGCGATAGGGTCTCACTCTGTCATCTAAGCTGGAGTCTGGTGGTGAGATCCCAGCTCACTACAACCTCCATCTCCCAGTCTTAAGCCATCCTGCCACTTCAGCCTCCCAATTAGCTGAGACTACAAGCATACACCATCATGCCTGGCTAATTTTTTTTTTTGAGAAGAGTCTTGCTGATGCCAGGCTGGAGTGCAGTGGTGCGAACTTGACTCACTGCAACCTCCGCCTCCCAGGTTCAAGCAATTCTCCTGCCTTGGCCTCTTGAGTAGCTGGGATTACAGGTGCACGCCAACATGCCCAGCTAATTTTTATACTTTTTAGTAGAGAAGGGTTTCAGCACGTTGGCCAGGCTAGTCTAGATCTCTTGACCTTGTGATCCCCTGCCTCAGTCTCCCAAAGTGCTGGGATTACAGGTGTGAGCCAGCATGCTGGGCCTAATTTTTATATTTTTTGCTAGAGATGAGGTTTTGTCACATTTCCCTGGCTGGTCTCAAACACCTAGACTCAAGCAATCCGCCTGCCACTGTTAAAGTGTTAGGATTACAGGCATGCACCTGGGTGCCTGGCCAATGCTGTTTTCGAGTAAACTATTTTACAAGTACTAACCGTCTTTGTCAATTTTATTGCTTCTGAGTCAGGGTCTTGCCCTTTAACCCTGGCTAGATCGTAATGGTGCTATCACGGCCGAGTGTGGCCTCAAACTCTTCAGCTCAAGCAATCCTCTGACCTAAACTTCCCAAAGGGCTGGATTATAGGCTTCAGCCATGATATTCAGCCTATAACTCACTTATGGAGAAAAATTTCTAAGAATAAATACAGTGGAAGTTGGCTTATTTCTTGTTTGCTTCTTTTTCACTTTTTTTTTTTTTTTTTTTTTTTTGTGAGACAGAGTCTCACTGTGTTGCCCAGGCTGGAGTGCAGTGGCGCGATCTTGGCTCACTACAACCTCCACCTCCCAAATTCAAGTGATTCTCCTGCCTCAGCCTCCTGGGATTACAGGCACGCACCACCATGCCTAGCTAATTATTGTATTTTTAGTAGAGACAGGGTTTCACCATGTTGACCAGACTGATCTTGAACTCCTGACCTCGTGATGCATTTGCCTCGGCCTCCCAAAGTGCTAGGATTACAGGCATGAGCCATTTTCTTCCTTTTTTTTTGAGACAGAGTTTTGCTCTTGTAGCCCAGGCTGGAGTGCAATGGCACGATCTCAGTTCACCACAACCTCTGCCTCCCAGATTCAAGTGATTCTCCTGCCTCAGCCTTCCAAGTAGCTCGGATTACAGGCATGCGCCATCACACCTGGCTAATTTTGTATTTTTTTTGAGATGGAGTCTCACTCTGTCGCCAGGCTAGAGTGCAGTGGCATGATCTCACCTCATTGCAACCTCCGCCTCCCGGGTTCAAGTGATTCTCCTGCCTCAGCCTCCTGAGTAGCTGGGACTACAGGCGCCTACCACCACACCCAGCTAATTTTTGTCTTGATCCCTTGACTTCCTGATCTGACCGCCTCACCCTCCCAAAGTGCTGGGATTACAGGCAAGAGCCACTGCACCCAGCCTAATTTTGTTTTTAGTAGGGACGGGTTTCCACATGTTGGTCAGGCTGGTCTCAAACTCCCAACCTCAGGTGATCCGCCCACCTCAGCCTCCCAAAATGCTGGGATTACAAGTGTGAGCCACCGCACCCGGCCCATTTTCTTCCATTCGATGATAGTCTAGAGAGACATTGCTTTCTCTTGTGAGTGCAAATTACCTTAGGTTCCTCCTAGGATTTTTGTACTCATCTTCAATTTTCTGATCTTTCCATTTTTTACCTAAA
Organism: Cacajao melanocephalus; assembly: GCA_963573385.1. Taxonomy (NCBI): domain Eukaryota; kingdom Metazoa; phylum Chordata; class Mammalia; order Primates; family Pitheciidae; genus Cacajao; species Cacajao melanocephalus. Next base: position 63,715 of record CAUYLG010069327.1, on the reverse strand, counting down.
ATACAGATGCAGAAAAATAGTCCTGAATTAGTAAAATTATGAAAAAATTACTAGATTCTAGGTTCATTAGTACACTGCAGCCTTGCTTCATTTATTCATATTTCTATTCCCTGTCCACACTCCAAATTACCCAACAGTACTAACAAGCTACAAATATTTGTTCTCTAATTCACTGAGGAAAGTAATGTTGTTACTCTTACCTACAGAAGCCAGGTTCCTGAATGTCTCCTGCATCACATCTCTGTAGAGATTCTTCTGGGAAGGATCCAGCAAAGCCCACTCATCCTGGGTGAAGTTCACATCTATATCCTCAAAGGCCACTGAATCCTGAAACATCCCACATAGGTAAAGAAACATGGGTGAGACTGACAGCACTGGGTTCCTATACTCTATTCCTACAAAATTCCCATGGTGTTGTGGACTCCAAACATTTATTCCGTGATTTGATCCATCAGACTTTTTTTTTTTTTTTTTTTTTTGAGACGGAGTCTTGCTCTGACGCCAGGCTGGAGTGCAGTGGTGCAATCTCGGCTCACTGCAACCTCCGCCTCCTGGGTTCGAGCTATTCTTCCCCCTCAGCCTCCCGAGTAGCTGGGACCACAGGCGTATGCCACCACGCCCAGCTAACTTTTGTATTTTTAATAGAGACAGGGTTTTACCATGTTGGCCAGGATGGTCTCGATCTCTTGACCTCATGATCCGCCCGCCTTGGCCTCCCAAAGTGCTGGGATTACAGGCGTGAGCCACTGCGCTTGGCCCCATCAGAATTTTTACTCTGTCAACACTCACTCTCTTCCATAAAGAAATTCTTTTTTTTTTTTTTTCTTTGAGACAGTCTCCCTGTCACCCAGGAAGCAGCATGATCTTGGCTCACTGCAAACTCCACCTCCCAGGTTCAAGTGATTCTCATGCTTCAGCCTCCTGACTAGCTGGGATTATAGGTGCCCACCACCACACCCGGCTAATTTTTGTATTTTGAATAGAGACAGGGTTTCACCGTGTTGGCCAGGCTGGTCTCAAACTCCTGACCACAAGTGATTTGCCTGCCTCGGCCTCCCAAAGTACTGGAATTATAGGCATGAGTCACCATGCCTGGTCGAGGCCCTACCAATCTGACTGATAAGCGTCATAACTAACGAAAACAAAAAATCAAGAGCAGAAACCTTTCTTGGAAACTGTGCTTGGATAGAAAAGCCTGGATTATAATTGATTAATTGCTGAAGGTTGAATGGCAACAAGATTGAGGGGCAAAAACTCCAGGGTGTCCAGTCTCAACAAAAAGGTAAATATTTATCAAATATAAAAACTTTTGTGTGAAACGATGTGAGAGAACTCCATCAAGAGAGAAAATGAACCCCATGTGCTCTGTCCAAAGGATTGCAAATGGTTTAGCCCCTATGGACTAGTACAATGGTGCCTGAAAAAAATAATAAAATTATCTTATCTTTCAGCAACCCACTTTTGTGTGTCTCTCTTTCTCTTTTTTTTTTTTTTTTTTTTTTTTGAGATGGAGTCTTGCTCTGTTGCCCAGACTGGAGTGTAATTGTGTGATCTTGGCTCACCACAACCTCTGCCTCCTGGGTTCAAGCGATTCTCCTGCCTCACCCTCCTGAGTAGCTGGGATTACAGGCATGTGCCACCACACCTAGCTAATTATTGTATTTTTAGTGTTTCACCAAGTTGGTCAGGCTAGTCTCAAACTCCTGACCTTGTGATCTGCCGGCCTCGGCCTCCCAAAGTGCTGGAGTTACAGGCATGAGCCACCGCACCCTGCGATCATGAATATTTTTGGGTGGCACATTCTGGAGCAACAAGAGGGTGAGATTCTCCTTTGTTCCCAGAGGAGGATGAGACTGGTGTATTCGATTTATGCTGCAGGCTCATATGGAAATGAAACTCACTATGCTATGAAGGATAAAAACGTATACATTTACACAGTATAATGCTATATAACATTAACAGTATAATGCTATATAGTCTAATACCATTTATATATGGCAATTATATATCATATACAAGTTACATGTAATATTTACCAATTACCTACCATAACTAAACAATGTACTGTATATAAATGCAGCATACGTACATGTGTGTGTGTGTATATACACACATGCACTGTATCTGATACTAGACAATGCTTGACTATATTATAATACTGTACATGAACATCTCTCCTTTAAATTTCAACAGAAAATACCTTACCAAAATATTGGAAAAGAGAATGCTGTAACATGTAACTATATCATAACCCATGATGAAGTGGCATTCAATTCAGGAGAGCAATGCTGCTTTTAACCCTGAAAATCCATTCATGCAATACACCTGAATAGTATAGGATCAACAGCAAACAACACAAGAACATTCTAAAAGATGCAGAAAAAGCATATGACAAACCTTGACATCCCTTCATTATCAAACACTTGGCCAGGCACAGTGCCTCACGCCTGTAATCCCAGCACTTTGGGAAGCCCAGGCAGATGAATTGCCTGAGGTCAGGAGTTTGAGACCAGCCTGGCCAATATGGGGAAACCCCGTCTCTACTAAAAACATAAAAATTAGCCAGGTATGGTGGCGCGTGCCTGTAATCCCAGCTACTCGGGAGGCTGAGACAAGAGAATCACTTGAACCCAGGAGGTGGAAGTTGCAGTAAGCTGAGATTGCAGTATTGCACTCCAGCCTGAGTAACAAGAGTGAAATTCCATCTCAAAAAAAAAAAAAAAAAAGAAAAAAAAATCCACTCAATACAGAAGAACTTCCTCAACCTACTATAAGGTATGTATAAAAAATGCAAAACAACCCTCATTTGTGATGGTGAAGGACTAACTGCTTTCTCCCAAAGATAAGACACAGACAAGGATGTCTGCTCTCATGCCTTCTACTCAGCTTGAGAAGGGAGATGCTACTAGGCCAACCAGGTCAGAAAATAAAAGCCTTCCAGATTTATAGTAAATATACATGCATGGTGGGGTTGCGGCTGCAGTGAGCCAAGGTTGCACCACTGCACTACAGCCTGGGTGACAAAATGAGATCCTGTCTCAAACAATATAAATAAAAACAAACAATAATAAATAAAAATAACAGTAAAAAAAACTTTCTGTTTTGGAAAGTACACTTAACATAATGAAAGACAGAGTTGGGCTCGGTGGCTCACACCTGTAATCCCAGCACTTCAGGAGGCTGAGGCGGGTGGATCACCTGAGGTCAGGAGTTGGAGACCAGCCTGACCAACATAGTGAAACCCTGTCTCCACTAAAAATACAAAAACTTAGTTAGGAATGATGGTCGGTGCCTGTAATCCCAGCTAACTGGGAGGCTGAGGCAGGAGAATCGCCTGAATCTGGGAGGCGGAGGTTGCAGTGAGCTGAGATTGTGTCATTGTACTCCAGCCTGGGTGACAGTAGGAGACCCCATCTCAAAAAAAAAAAGAAAAACAGGCTGTAGACTGGGACAAAATATTTGCAAGATACCTATCTGATGGAGGACTGACACTCAAAAGATAGAAAGAACTCCCAAAGCTTAATAAGAAAACAACCAACCAATCAAAAATAGCACGCCATTAGAGAAGAGCAAATGAAAACCACGACGCACCACTGAATTGTTGCTTGGTGGAGTGGCTAAAATCCAAAAAACACTGACACCACCAAATGCTGGTGAAAATGTGAAACCTATCTTGAGGTTTAAAGCCGTGTGATTCTGGGGTTGAATCATCTGACTGGCAGTAGTAACATAGCCAGCTGGAACCTTCCTGTTCCTGAATATAGATTAACTTTCTTTTGTACCTATATTCTTTTGTAAAATATTGCAAATGCCTGAACAGAGCCAGGAAAGGCCCCTTTTCTCTTCTTCTTCTTTTTTTTTTTCTAAGACTGGGTTTCACCATGTTGGTCAGGCTGGTCTTGAACTCCCAACCTCAGGTGATCCGCCCACCTTGGCCTCCAAAGTGCTTGGATTACAGGCGTGAGCCGCCACGCCCGGCCAGCCCCTTTTCTCTTGATCTTCATTATAGATTAACTTCTTTCTCTTACCTTTCTCACACAAAGACTTCACGGCCATCACAATGTCTTAAGCTGGAATGTCAAATTTGATACTGGCTCACTGCAGCATCAAACTCCTGGACTCCAGTGATCCTCCTGCCTCAGACCGCCTTGTGGCTGCAACTACAGGTGGGTGCCACCACGCCTGTCTAATTTTTCTATTTTTCTTTTCTAGAGATGGGTTTTGTTGTATTACCAAGGCTGGTCTCCAACTCCTGGTCTCAAGCAATCCTCCTGCCTCAGCCTCACAAAGCTAGGATTACAGGTGTGAGACACCCCACTCAGTCAAGAGTTTAACTTTTTTTTTTTTTTTGAGACTGAGTCTCATTCTGTTGCCAGGCTGGAGTGCAGTGGCATCATCTTGGCTCACTGCAATCTCTGCCTCCCGTGTTCAAGCGATTCTCCTGCCTTGGCCTCCCCAGTAGCTGGGACTATAAGAATGCGCCACTATGCCCAGCTATTTTTTTTTTTTTTTGAGATGGCGTTTCTCTCTTGCTGCCCAGGCTGGAGTACAATGGCGCAATCTCAGCTCATTGCAACCTCCGCCTCCCAGGTTCAAGAGATTCTCCTGCCTCAGCCTTCTGAGTAGCTGGGATTATAGGCATGCACCACCACATCCAACTAATTTTTTGTATTTTTAGTAGAGACGGGATTTCTCCAAGTTGGTCAGGCTGGTCTCAAACTCCTGACCTCAGGTGATCCGCCCACATTGGCCTCCCAACCTGCTGGAATTACAGGAGTGAGCCACCACACCCAGCCACCCAGCCATGCCCAGGTAATTTTTGTATTTTTAGTAGAGATGGGGTTTCACCATGTTGGCCAGGATGGTCTCAATCTCTTGACCTTGTGATCCAACTGCCTTGGCCTCCCAAAGTGCTGGGATTATAGGCGTGAGCCACCTTTCCCGGCCAAGAGTTTCTCTGGAGTTCTAAGCTCATTTCCCCAGAATCTGTATTTTCCTGAATGGCAATTCTCAGATTTTCACTCGAATAATCTCTTTATAATGGGAATCTGATCATTTCAATTATTTAAGGTTGAAAAGTCCAAATAAGGTGACTACATCACTGTAATCAATAAAGTATTTTTTTGATTTTTATTCTAATGTACCATATGAAAGCCTATTCTTCAACCTGTAAACTAAAAATAAAAACCTAAGCTCCGCACCCCACCTCAGTCAAGTCAACTGACTGGCTCTTTACCAATGGGAGGCCCCCCCAAAACCTGAAAGTTCCCAGCTATGTCAGTAAGGGAGATCAGACACTCCACACTTCCCTTCTGGAGTTTAGATGCAGCAGCTGACCCACATTGTTAAAATAGACATAACTGCAAAGAGGCTGAGCGTGGTGGCTCACTCCTGTAATCCTAGCACTTTGGGAGGCCGAGGCGGGTGGATCATTTGAGGTCAGGAGTTTGAGACCAGCCCAGCCAACATAGTAAAACCTTGCCTGTACTAAAAATACAAAACAATTAGCCGGGCGTGGTAGCAAGCGCCCGCCGGTAATCCTAGCTACTTGGGAGGCTGAGGCAGAAGAATTGCTTGAACCTGGGAGCCGGAGTTTGCAGTGAGCCAAGATCGTGTGCACTCCAGCCTGGGCTACCCAGCAAGACTCCATCTCAAAAAAAGACCTGCAAAGAGACCCTTTGTGCCAATAAAATACTAAATAGCAAACAAGACCTAACGCCATGCAAGGGAAGGATTAAGTCATGCCTTAGAATTCATAAAATCTAGTGAAACAGATCGGTTTTTTGACGGGGATGGAATCACATGGCAAGTAACAGACCCCCTTCGCTTATGCATTCTTCCTGCTCCTTTCAAACTTTAGACACAACTTCACACTCTCAACCAACTGCCAGCTACACAATCCCTGAACCACCTGTGCCTTCTAAGCCCCGCTTCTATGAGTCCTGCCCTTTCTGCCTTCCACGCATTGATTTATGATTTTCCCTGCAATTCCTGTCTCGCTGAAATGAATAAAACCAAACTGCCATCGGACCTCCTGGGGACCACTTACTGGAGGCTTCAGAGGGTTGTTTCCCTTGGTCGTGTTCTCTCATGTTCGGCGTAGAATATAGTTCAAGTTATTCTGCAGAGAGTTTTGGTTTTACCGTTATTAAACCACAAGCCATGACTGGGTGTTTCTCATTCAGGAATCGCTGTTTGCTCAAGTGAACTCTATTTTTTTTTTTCCAAACTCCTATTCTGAGAAGGAAAACTCTTTAATTTTTAAGAGGCCTCAGTTTAGGGTTTTTTTTGGTTGTTCTTTTTGTTTTGTTTTGTTTGAGACGAGGTCTTCCTCTGTCGCCCAGGCTGGAGTGCAGTGGTGCGACCTCGGCTCGCTGTGGTCTCAACCTCCTCCCTCAAGCGATCCTCCCACCTCAGCCCCCCGGGACTGAGTACCTGGGACTACAAGTGGGCGGCATCACCCCACCTTTAATTTATTTTTTTACAGAAACGGGGGTCTCGCCATGTTGCGCAGGCAGGTTTCAAATTTCTGAGCTGAAGCAATTCCCCCGCCTCAACCTCCCAGCCGTCAGCCACTGCGCCTGGCCTTCAATTTAGTTTTTAAGGAAAAAAGGCGGGACTGGGGACCCCACAGCCCACTGCTCCTCCCACACGAACCCCACACCCGAGGCGGGATTCCCCCCATGACCCTCCCGTGGTACCCGCACAATCTGGGGAGACGCGGAGCTGCACAAAGAGGGCTACTGGGCCGGGGCCGGGGTCGCGGTCGCAGCGCAGGGGCCGACTGGGCGCCCGGGGTCCCAGCTGCCGGCCCAACCCCACCCTACGGCCGAAGGGACCGAGGGCCGAGCTGCGCCAGGGGCACTCGGGTCTGTACACCCGAGGTCGCCGCGGGGAGGCCCGGATCCCGCCAGAGCCGGTTCCGGCCGGTTCCACCCAGCCCCTCCCCCGTCTCGGGACCCCCGGTCCCGCACACTCACCATTTCACAGCTTCCAGGTGTCCTGGCCTCGTCTCCACGGATCCCTCGAACAGTCCAGTCACTTCGCAGGCGACCGAGCGACAGAAGCTATGGCGGAGGTACCTGGTCCCTCTCGGGGCCCGAAAGCCGAGATCCTGACCTCCCCTCGGTGCAAGACGCCCGGGAGTCAGGAGAGCGGGAATGCGGCCTCCCCTTCCCCGGATGGACAGTTGGCAGGACCCCGCCCCAGCGCCCCTGATTGGATGAGCCTCCAGTCCCCGTCCTCTCGGTCCTGATTGACAGCGGAAGCCCTGGGTAACGGGGCCCTGCAGAACCGACCTGATCTGTAGTAACCACTGATTATCTAAGCGAGCTACTGCGTCTTGCTGTTTGGGTATTTGCATTTCAGCCAAACTGGCTCCGAATTGCTAGAGGGGGCACCGTTGTCTTCCTCACTCAATGGACTGTCCCTGCTCCTTTGTCCTGCACAGGGAATTCCAGACTCGGAGTCCAGTGGAGGTGAAGGAAATTAAAATATTTTAAGCTAAAATATATTTCTTTGACAGATTTTGAAACGGCTGTCGCTCGACCGCAAACAAAAGTGGCCTGGCAAAGCTGTCTTTGAGAAGGAAAATTAGCATCTGCAGAGAATCTCCATTGATGAAACCACGCCCTCTCCCCCTTTATCCAACCCCCGCCCCCGCGTTTTTTCTTGAGACAGTTTTGCTCTTGTGGCCCAGCTGGAGTGCAATGGCGCAATCTCGGCTCACTGCAACTTCCACCTCCCAGGTTCAAGCGAATCTCCTGCCTCAGCCTCCTGAGTAGCTGGGATTACCGGCATGTGCCACCAGGCCTGGCTAATTTGGTATTTTTAGTAGAGAAGGGTTTTCTCCACGTTGGTTAGGCTGGTCTCGAACTCTCGACCTCAGGTGATCTGCCAACCCTGGCCTCCCAAAGTGCTGGGATTACAGGTGTGAGCCACCGTGCCTGGCTCTTTCTTTCCCTTTATCCAATCTAGGAGAGACTGTGACCCAAACACAGGCAGGGTGCAGTGTTTCATGCCTGTAATCCTAGCATTTCGGGAGGCCTAGACTGGAGCATCATTTAAAACAAAGAGTTGAAGACCAACCTGGTCAACACAAGGAGACCCCCATTTTTATTATTTAAAAATCTTTACTTTTATCAATTGTATTTTCCCACATAAAAGTCTTCGAAGGGGAGCCAAGCGCAATGGCTCCTGCCTGTAATCCCAACGCTTTGGGACAGCAAGGTGGAGGATCACTTAAGGCCAGGAGTTCCAGACCAGCTTAAGCAATATAGGGAGACTGTCTCTACACAGAATTTAAGGTAGCCGGGGATAGTGGCCTGTATCTGTAGTCCTAGCTATTCTGGAGGCTGAGGCGGTAGGATGGCTTGAGCCCAGAAGGTCGAGGCTGCAGTAAGCCAAGATGGCACCACTGTACTCTAGCCTCAGTGACAGAGAAGACCTCGTCTTAAACAAACAAAGGAAAAAACGGAAACAGAAATTTTTTCCAGTTAACTGCTTTGAGACATTTTCCAGAAAAAGTCGGTGAAGCTTGCCTTGTAGTGAGCCAGCCATCTTTAACATCCACACACCCTCTGTGAGTGTGGATTTCTCAGGGTTGTGCTAAGAATTCCAGTATTTACAGCAGGTGATTGTGAGGTTATAACATAGTGTTTTCCTTCAATGAGCAGGGGACAAAATAAGGAGAATAGAAGTAACTAAAGTGGATGAGGTACTTACCCGAGCTATCACAGTCCTGGAAGACATTTTTTTTTTTTTTTTTGAGACACGGTTTCACTCTATTGCCCAGGCTGGAGTGCAATGGTGTGATCACAGTTCATTGAAGCCTCAACTTCCTGGGCTCAGGTGATCCTCTTGCCTCAGCCTCCCAAGTAACTGGAACTGCAGGTGTGTGCCACCATCCCTGGCTAATTTTTTATTTTTTTTGAGACAGAGTTTCATTCTTGTCGCCCAGGCTGAAGTGCAATGGCTTGATCTCAGCTCACCACAACTTGTGCCACCTGGGTTCAAGCTATTCTCCTGCCTCAGCCTCCTGTGTAGCTGGGATTACAGGCATATGCCACCACCCCTGGCTAATTTTGTACTTTTAGAAGAGACGGGGTTTCTCCATGTTGGTCAGGCTGGTCTCGAACTCCCAACCTCAGGTGATCTGTCCACCTTGGCCTCCCAAAGTGCTGGAATTACAGGTGTGAGCCACCGTACCCTGCCTAAAAGTTTTTGTTTTTTTTTTTTAAAGATGGGATTTCACCATGATGGCCAGGCTGGTCTTGAACGCCTGACCTCAGGTGATCCACCCACCTCGGCCTCCCAAAGTGCTAGGATTACAGGCGTGAGCCATCGCGCCCGGCCTCAAAATGTTTAAACTATCAGGGCATGGGGTTTTTAGCAGGGCACGTGAGTTATAACCTTCTTTCTGAGGTTGTAACTCTGGTTGTCTTGTGGCTGTTTTCTGCAGAATGTTTTGGTTTTGTCATTGTCAACCTAAGAGGCAGAACCTAAGGCAAAATTAATGTAAGTAGAGCGTTTATTTGGGCTAGGCTTGAGGATTGGCACTCTGGAGCACAGATTCAAGTTGCACTGAATATACATTTCAATTGGCAACACTTTCAGGTGGACTTATTTACTTATATAAGATGAAGTCTTGCTCTGTCACCAGGCTGGAGTGCAGTGGTGCGATCTCAGCTCATTGCAACCTCCGCCTCCTGAGTTCAAGTGATTCCCCTGTCTCAGCCTCCCAAGTAGCTGGGACTACAGGAGCATGCCACCATGCCTGGCTAATTTTTTGTATTTTAATAGAGACAGGGTTTCACTCTGTTGGCCAGGATGGTCTTGATCTCCTGACTTCGTGATCCACCCGACTCGGCCTCCCAAAGTACTGGGATTATAGGTGTGAGCCACTGGGCCCAGACTCAGGTGGGATTTTTTTTTTTTTTGAGACCCAGTCTTGCTCTGTTGCCAGGCTGCGGTGCAGTGGCACGATCTCGGCTCACTGCAGCCTTTGCTTCCCGGGTTCAAGCAATTCCCCTGCCTCAGCTTCCTGAGTAGCTGGGACCACAGGCGCACACCACCACACCAGGATAATTTTTTGCATTTTAGTAGAGACAGGGTTTCACCGCGTGGCCAGGATGGTGTCGGTCTCCTGACCTCGTGATCTGCCCGCCTTGGCCTCCCAAAGTGCTAGGATCACAGGCATGAGCCACCTTGCCTAGCTTGCTCCCTCATTTTAATGTCTCTAGGGTTCTGATAATTAAAAGAACTCACTTTCCTCGGACAAGAATTCTCTAATTATGCAAAGAGTCACTAGAACGAAAATCTGTGAAGGTCAGACTTAGAGCAAGATCCATTTGAGATGTTTCCTAGAGAAAGGGTTTATTCATTTAACAGTAAATTTAGCTTAAACTAAGTCAAATTGAGAGCTTCCTGTTGGTGAAAATGAAGGTCTTAAAGGAGAGAATCATTTCTAAACTGAGAAGGGGACAGAAGGCCATTTTGAACTCCCGGATAAATCCTTAATTTTCTCTGCCTCATCATCTGGCACTGATCTGCCCTGTGGCGGGGGGTTTCATTTCAGCAGTCATGGTTTGGCTTCCAAGGTTGGGAATATAATTTATCTTCTGACAGCGGGTTTTCCTTGTGAACCCAGGAAGCAGGCTGGTTATCTGAACTACTTTAAATGTTTGCTTTACTTTTCTTTTGATTCCTTTATAAGATATTGCTGCCGGCTGGGCACTGTGGCTCACGCCTGTAATCCCAGAACTTTGAGAGGCCGAGGTGGGTGGATCACTTGAGGTCAGGAGTTCGAGAGCAGACTGGCCAGCATGGTGAAACCCCCATCTCTACTAAAAATACAAAAATTAGCTGGATGTGGTGGTGCACGCCTGTAATGCCAGCTGCTCAGGAGGCTAAGACAGGAGAATCGCTTGAACTCAGGAGGTGGAGGTTGCAGTGAGTTGAGATCACACCACGCACTCCAGCCTAGGAGACAGAGCCAGACCCTGTCTAAAAATATATATACATATATATATGCCATAAAATTCCAGTTTTTCCATGCCCTTAGTTTTATTCTGTTGTTGGTGCGTTATTTTCTTGAGTGAAAATGAGTAGATTGAGAGATAGGGTATAAAAAATCCTTGGCCATCCCTCATCCCAAATTTGTAATCTCTGATGACATCAGGCCCTCTCTCCTGTTCTAGTGTTGGCCTGACCAGACCTCGAGGCAGACGACCTTCCCCCACCACCCCCTACTTCCCTCACCACCCCCGCCCCCCCATTTCCAGAAAGAAGGGCTCACTGAATACAGGAAGACACCAATGTCAGCTTTGGAAAGCCTGAAGCATGTTCTCCTGAAATGCCAATGTCCCCAGGGTGGGGGCCAGGCTGCAGCTCAAGGAGGAAATCCAGCTGTGGCTAGAACCTTTCTTTCTTTCTCTCTCTTTCTCTTTCTTTCTTTCTTTCTTTCTTTCTTTGTCTTTCTTTGTTTCTTTCCTTGCTTCGTTCCTTCCTTCCTTCCTTTTTCTTTCTTTCTTTTTTGAGACAAGGTATTACTCTGTCACACAGGCTGGAGTGCAGTGCCTGATCATAGCTCACTGTAGCCTCTACCTCCAAGGTTCAAGCAATCCTCCTTCCTCAGCCTCCTAAGTAGCTGGGACTATAGATGCAAGGCCACCAGGCCTGGCCAATTTTTTTTTTTTTAAGAGATGAAGTCTTAGTATGTTGCTCAAGCTGGTCTTGAACTCTTGACCCCAAGCGGTCCTCCCTTCCAGGCCTCCCCAAGTCCTGGGTTTATATAGGTGTGAGCCACATGTTGGACCTAGAACCTTTCTTTCTTTCTTTCTTTTTTTTTTTTTTTTTGAGAAAGAGTCTCATTCTGTCTCCCAGGTTGGTGTGAAGTGGTGTGATCTCGGCTTACTGCAACCTCTGCCTCTCGGGTTCAAGCAAGTCTCCTGTGTTAGCCTCCTGAATAGCTGGGATTACAGGGGCGTGCCACCACGCCTGGCTGATTTTTGTATATTTAGTAGAAGCAGGGTGTCACCAGGTTGGTCAGGCTGGTCTCGAACTCGTGACCTCGTGATCCGCCCTCCTCAGCCTCCTAAAATGCTGGGATTACGGGCGTCAGCCACAGCGCCCGGCCAGAACCTTTCATTCAAGCTCCACTCAGCCAGGTGTTAGATTCTTCCACTCACTCAGCACCCCAGAAGGCGGGGCCCTTGGCACTTTCCAATCAGGAGCGGCGTGGCGTGGAGGAGGGCGCGAGGCTGCACAAAACTGCGAGGCGTTCCTTTCACCCGCCCACACGGTAGATGTCAGTCTATGTTGCCCCGAGAAGCACCAGAGGTGGCTTCGCTGCAGCTTCTTTCCGACTGTGACCTGCAATGAACAGGAGAGTCGTAGAGAGAACCACAGATATCTCAGAAGCTGGAAAATGGTGAGTGTTAAGGGGGGACGCCCCGAGACTGTGGAGGAAGGTGCTGGATGGAACCCACAGGAACTTGCCGTGGCGGGACCTGGGCCTGTCCAGGGGCGACTCCGGTATGTGTGGACCGGAGTCCCCCTGGGGCAGCCACTGCGCACGACTTAGAATTTTCAGTGGGTAAACTGCACATGTACACACCCTGACACAGAGCACCTGGTGACAATCATCAACTGTGAATGTCAAGGAGCTGCAAAAGCAGAAGAAAAAAGGGGAGAGTTCATATTTTATTAGTGGTTTTACATAACAGTTTGTTAATGTTGAAATAATAGTTTGCTGGCTTCTTCATTTTCTCAAAGGAACGATTATTTGTCAGTTTTAAAATCCACTTAAACTGTCTTGAAATTTTTCTCTTCTACTTTATGGTAAACACAGGAGGAAAGGGACTCTGCTGGATTCTCATTCAAACACTAGGATTGAGGGTATTTGTCTCCTGAAACTGAACAATGTGGGTGAAAAGCAGGTGAAAAACTTGCAGAGGGCAACATAGCCTGAGGCCAGTGACCCACACTAAGACCAATCTGGAGCCTGCAAAGGGAGAGAAAGGGAGCTCCCCTGGGTGCTTCCTGGGCAGCCTGCCCTCTCCTGCAGATAGCACCCAGCTGCTCAGAATAGCTCTAGGAGTGTGGATTCTGAGAAGCTGCAGAGCCCTGGAAAGCAGGAACTTCACAGGCAAATGCAGGTGCGGATTTCTGTCCTTTTTGAGGTTGTACCTCTAGTTTCCCACGGCTGTTTTCTGCAAAACATTTTGATTTATTGAATTTATTTATCTTTCTCTCTCTCTCTCTCTCTCTCTCCTTTTTTTGAGATGGAGTCTCGCTCTGTCACCCAGGCTGGAGTGCAGTGGCGTGGATTTCGGCTCACTGCAACCTCCGCCTCCCGGGTTCAAGTGATTCTTGTGCCTCAGCCTCCCCAGCAGCTGGGATTATAGGTGCCCGCCACAACACCTGGCTAATTTTTGTATTTTTAGTAGAAGACAGGGTTTCGCCATGTTGACCAGGCTAGTTTCGAACTGCTGAACTCAAGTAATCCTCCTGCCTTGGCCTCTCAAATGGCTGGGATTACAGGTGTGAGCCACCGCATCCAGCTGATTTTTTCTATTTATAGAGTTGCTGTAGTCAGACTGTAATTTGTATAAAAGAAGAAAATATGTAAAGGTCATATTTAGAGACTTATTTAGGTAGTGTTCGGGAGAAATGGTTTATGAGTTGGAGAGGTCAGTATTTCAAAGGGCTTAAACTGACCGCAGATGAGAGTGTTCTGCTGGTGTAAATTATTAAGGTAATGAAGGAGGGAGCACTTCCACATTGTGATGATGTGACAGGAGGGTGTGTTGAGCTCCCAGAGTTAAGTCTTTAGGTTTCTTGCCTCATCACCAGGGTATTCTAATATACTCTGTGACTCCACTTCAGCAGTCACTGGCTCTCAAGCTGGGGAATATGTTTTACCTTCTGAATTCACATTTTCCTTTTTAAATGTTCTGAAGTGCCCTGCTTATCTGAGCTAGTTCAAATTTTTGCTTTACTTTCCTTTTGATTTTTTTTTGGCATTTGTCTCAATGGGTATAGTAGTATGAGCCCTTTTGATTTCTTTACAGAATATTATGGAAATATAACTTGTTTTTCTATGCATTTAATAATTTTATTCCCTTTTGTAGGATTTTTTATTTTCTTGGGTGCAAATGAGTAGATCGATTTGGGAGGCGAAAGTGGAAGGATCACTTGAGGCCAGGAGTTCAAGACCAGCCTTGGCAACAAAGAAAACCCTGTCTCTACAAAAAATTAAAGAATTTGCCGGGCTTGGTGGCATGAAGGTTCACTTGAACCCAGGATATGGAGGCTGCAGTGAGCTATGATGATGCTGTTGCTCTTTAACCTAGGTGACAGCTCTAGACCCTGTCTCAAATATATATATATATATATATATATATAATTTTTATTTTTTTGAGACAGAGTCTCGCTCTGTTGCCCAGGCTGGAATGCAGTGGCGCAATCTTGGCTCACTGAAACCTCCACCTCCCAGGTTCAAGGGATTCTCCTGCCTCAGCCTTTTGAGTAGCTGGGACCACAGGTAACCACCACCACCCCCGGCTAATTTTTGTATTTTTAGTAGAGACGGGGTTTCACCATATTGGCCAGGCTGGTCTCGAACTCCTGACCCCGTGATCCGCCTGCCTCGGCCTCCGAAGCTGGGATTACAGGTGTGAGCCACCGCGCCCGGCCAATAAATAAAAAATTAAAAGTAAAAACATTTTTTAAAAAAAAGAGAGAGAGAAAGGTATGGTATGAGAAAGCCTTGGGCATGCTTGCCATATCCTTATCTTAAATTTCCGATCCCTGAGAGTATCACACCCTTTCTTACCCTGCGCACACCAGTGACTCCTCAGGCAAGAGGTAGATAAAGAAATGACCCATTGAGTACAGGAAGTGTCTCCTTTGGCAAACCCGGATTAAGTTCTGCTAAAATGCAAATATCTCCCATCTGCCCATCCCCCGCAAACCAAGTACAGTGAAGGGAACGAGGGGAAGAAGCCCACCCTGCGTTTGAGGGCTGGGGCCGAGACCCGCTCATTCCCGCTCCACTCATCTGGGTTATCACGTCCCCTGTCATTCACATCTGTCAAGATGCAGGGGGCAGAGCCCGAAGCAGTACCCAATCAGGGGCGCCGGGGCGGAGCTCTGCGATCGGCCCAATCAGGCGCGCCGTCGGGGACGCAGCTGCAGACGTTCAACCTTCTCGCGGGATTTTCATTTCTCGCGTCCGCCGTGCTTGGTTTCGCTTCGCCGGTCCCAGAGGCCCGGAGTGGCTCGGCTGCACCCTGTGTGGCGCAGTTCCCTGTGCCGGCCTTGGGATCCGGAGGGAGGAAGCCGGGACACCCGGGAGCCAGGAAATGGTGAGTGTGTCGCTTCCAGCGTCCCGAGACCGGGAGGAGGGGCTGACTGGACGACCGGAACTGGCTGTGGCGGGGCCCGGGCCTTCCCGCGGGTGACTCTGGGTCTGCATACCCGAGTCCTTCTGGCGCAGCTCAGCCCTTGGTCCTCTCGGCCGCAGGGTGGGGCTGGGCCGGCAGCCAGGACCCCGGGCGTCCTGTTCCGCCCTGTGCCGCGACGGCGGCCCCGGCCCCGGAGCCCCAAGTCTCCTCATATTGTGTAGGGGCCACGAGAGGGTCATGGGGTGGGGGAAATCCTGACTTGTACTTGGTAGGAGCTGTGGTCTGTGAGGTCCAGTTTTTCTCTCCCCAGAGGACACCTGTTTTTCCCCTGAGTTTTCTAAGTGTATGGGATGCAGGGTCCGAAAACCTAACCCCATCCCCCAGCTTGCTGTTTCTAGGGCTTGCAGTAAATCCCCAATTTTCCGGTTCTCTTCTCGCTTTTCCAGACGCCAGCCTCTCCCCTCCAGTTCACAACATTAGCAGCAACCGTTTCTCTTTTATTCTACATTTCAAACATTGTGGTTTCATTGTTTATTTTTTAACAAAGCAATGGGTGACTCTTCCATAAAGGTTTGTTTTCTGTTCGTAGTCTTGATACTCCGCTTAAAAAAAAAAAAAAAAACCTTTGTGCCTCTCCTTTTATCTTCCCTAGGCACGGACACCTCATCAGAATGTCTTTGAGTTGAGGTTCCCTTTGGGAATCTACAGGGTGATACGCCTTCAGCGTGCCCTCCTATTTATTTTTCCCTCGTTTTGCGTTTCAAAACTGCCTGGGGCTGACTCGAGCAGCCCACAGCTGCCAAATCTCTTGGAGGGTCCAGTGAATATTGGTTCTTGGGTGACTCCTCCCAGAGGACAGTTGAAATAGAAGGCTGGGGCAATGTTCTGAGACTAGGGGAAATCTAGCATAGGCTGCTTCTAAATAGCCAACCCCTGGGGGCACTCAGCTTTTCCTCCCTCAACCCCAGTTTCCACTCTTTGGAGACACATTGATCGTCAGCCAATCAGATGCTGGTATTGAGGACTGAGAAAAGAAAAGGTTTTCTTTTGTTTGTTCTTGTTGTTTTTTTTTTTTTTTTTTTTTGGAGCTGGAGTTTCTCACTTGTTGCCCAAGCTGGAGTGCAGTGGCACCATCTTGGCTCACTGCAACCTCCGCCTCCTGGGTTCAAGCGATTCTCCTCCCTCAGCCTCCCATGTAGCTGGGACGACAGTTTCGCGCTACTACTCCTAGCTAATTTTTGTAATTTTAGTACAAGGTCTCACCATGTTGGCCAGGCTGGTCTGGAACTCCTGACCTCAGGTGATCCACTGGCCTTGGCCTCCCAAGTACTGGGACTACAGGCGTGAGGCGTTGCACCTGGCCTCAAGAAAATAATTTTCATCTGAGAAATGTGGGTCCTTGTGAATGAACGGTCCTATAGAGACATTCAAATGATACAGCAATCACCTTCTAAATCGCTGGAGCTATGAATTCATCTTTTGAAACTGCTGTTGACACAAGTAGGTATAATTAATTTACTAATGCATCACGGGACCCTGGAACCCACACCCTATAACTTAACAGTGCATAGCCATGCACTAATCAGTATTACTTCTGTAAATCAATGGGAATTCTTGACAACTTTGTATCAGCCCACTCCCTGTCCCCCTTTTTCAGATGCTTTGGGTCATATTTTGTGCTTCAGCCTTGACTTTTTAGGTCGACAAGGGAAAAGATGGAAATGATTCCTGTCCTTTGGATTCTCTCAGCCTTGTGAAGGGAGGAAAACTCTCAGCAAGGTGGTGGAAGAACCTGGAAAACAAAATGCACTTCGGGTACACAGTGGGGCATAATGCAGTGTCTCCTGGGCGAGTGGTCACAGGGCACTTCTTCCATGAGCATGATGTTGGTAGAGGGATGTCCCACCTGATAGATAGGATAACCTCTGCTGACACGGGTGTCAGATGGATGTCTGTATTCCAGGTCAGCACTGCTTCTCCCTGGGTTTGTTGCCTTAACAACAAGTTTAGCTTGAGTTTTTTCATTTAGTCCAAACTGCATTTTATCAGTAGAGCTTCATAGAGAAGATAATGTATTTGCCAAAAGGTGGATTTCAGGGGAAGAGGAATGATCTATTCTCATATTCCACGTTTTAAAAATTCTTTTTTTTTTTTTTTTTTTTTTTGAGATAGAGTCTCGCTCTGTTGCCAGGCTGGAGCGCAGTGTCCTGATCTTGGCTCACTGCAACCTCTGCCTCCCGGGTTCAAGCAATTCTCCTGCCTCAGACTCCTGAGTAGCTGGGACTACAGGGGCATGCCACCACACCCAACTAATTGTTGTTTTTTTTTTGATATGGAGTTTAACTTGTTGCCCAGGCTGGAATGCAATGGCATGATCTTGGCTCACTGCAACCTCTGCCTCCTGGGTTCAAGCGATTCTCCTGATTCAGCTTCCGAAGTAGCTGGGATTACAAGCATGTGCCACCACACCCGGCTAATTTTGTATTTTTAGGTTTTTTTGAGACAGAGGCAGGATTACAGTGGCGAGATGTCTGCTCACTGCAACCTCCGTCTCCTGGAGTCAAGCAATTCTCCTGCCTCAGCCTCCCAAGTAGCTGGGACTATAGGCGCGTGCCATCACACCCGGCTAATTTTTTATAATTTTATAATTTTGTATTTTTAGTAGAGATGGGGTTTCTCCATGTTGGTCAGTCTGGTCTCGAACTCCCAACCTCAGGTGATCTGCCCACCTCTGCTTCCCAAAGTGCTGGGATTACAGGTATGAGCCACCATGCCGGACAATTTTGGTATTTTTAGTAGACACAGGTTTTCACCATGTTGGCCAGGATGGTCTCAATCTCTTGACCTTGTGTTCCGCCCACCTCAGCCTCCCAAAGTGCTGTGATTACAGGTGGGAGCCACTGCGCCCGGCCAAAAATTATTTTCAAGGGGTTATATCTGCATTCCTCCATATTTTGGAGTAATTATCTACATGATATGTGTAGGTCCTGTGGCTTTTCACCTAAGAAGCAGATTCTTATTCCAGTACATTTAAGGCTTATGAAGCCAAATCTTTGATGGTCTGTGTCAGACACAAAGTCTACAATGTGTGTATTCACAGTGGTGTGCATTTTATGCTTTGAGTTACTTAGAAAAGTGTCTTAGAAGGCCGGGTGTGGTGGCTCACGCCTATAATCCAAGCACTTTGGAGGCAAAGGCAGGCGAATCACCTGAGGTCGGGAGTTCAAGACCAGCCTGACCAACATGGTGAAACCCCGTCTTAAAAAAAAAAGAAAAATGTCTTAGAAAACCTTGACAGCCGCTTGTGTCTTCACAAAAATTCTTTATGTATTTATCAAAATGATTCTGTAGGCCGGGCATGGTGGCTCACGCCTGTAATCCCAGCACTTTGGGAGGCCGAGGTGGGCAGATCACGAGGTCAGGAGTTCAAGACCAGCCTGACCAACATGGTGAAACCCCGTCTGTTTTTAAAAAAAAAAAAAAAGTTAAAAAGCAAAAAAAATGAATCTGTAATCTTTTGGGACATGGACTAATTTGTATCTCTTCATGGTCATAATCTTCACCATCTGTATATAGCACATCAAACTTAGAGGTGTGACCGTAAACTTTTTTAAAAAAACTGAGAAGTCAGTAAAATGTAAACTGCTTAATAATGATAACAACAACAAATTCTTATTTTCTTTTATTCTTTCCTGGAGCATGTGTAGTATGTTTGTCAGATCTGTGTTCTGTTGGGTCACTTGAAATGGAATTTCAGGGCTTAACCTTGAGAATATTATCAGGGAAAAGAAATGGTGATGGGTAGGGGGGAACCAAGTCTCCTATCATGGCTGCAGAAAAATGAATATGGTTTCACAAGAAAGTTGGTAGGTAAATTGAGGAATTACAAAGATTCACCAAAAAAAAAAAAAAAAATTCACCAAAATATCAATTTCTCTTGCAAGGTGGAGAATTTGTGACTGAATAACTGTTGTTTCCTGTTCTTGGAACTTGGCAGATGAATTCTAAATCTTAAGGAACAGGACCTGGCAACAACTAGAAATCCTCTAATAGGATTTTTGTTTACAAAATGACTTGTTATTGAGGAAATAGTAATTAAATGACATGTTTGTTGTCTGAAAGGAGCAGACACTTGTGCTTTTCCTGTTCAGCTGTGATATAAATGTGCGTTAATTTTCTTCCCTCCCATAAACATTGGGATTGATTTTGCTGGATTCATCAAACATGAGTCATCAAACATGGTTGTTTTCTTTAAATGTCCACATAAGGTTTGTAAAGGAAGTGGGTAGCCTTGACTAGGGTGCAGTGGCTCGAAACTAAGGCCAATCTAAAGGAATAGCACATAAAGGAGGGCACCAACCAAATATAAGATCTGCAAAGATCTGAAAGTTGAGGCAGAAAATCGTTTTATTTCATAGGAAGAGGCAAACAAGATTAGAAGGAAGATGGGGAGGAGGAAGGCAGGATGGAGGGTGCAAAATCAGACCTAGGTCAGAGCATGTTTTATTCTGAGATTATTCTGTTCTTAGAAAGCCTTGCCTATTTGTTCAGGCTGAGAGTGGGTCAAAGATAAGGGTCTGGAGGAAGGCGAGAAAATTTGAGGAATGTTTGGTTAACAAATGTTTTGTTCCTACTGATCAGTGAAGACAAAACTGTTCAGCTAATGTTTTATGAAGCAAAGAATGGGCATTTGTAGGCCTGATTCGATGGCTCACGCCTGTAATCCCATCACTTTGAGAGGCTGAGGTGGGAGGTTAGCTTGAGCTCAGCAGTTTGTGACCAGCCTAGGCAACATTGCCAGACTTTGTCTCAAAAAAAAGAAAAGAAAAGAAAAAAAAAAAAGAATGGGCATTTGTAGTCACTATCTGGCTTTGTTATTTTAAAAAAAGAGCCTTAAAGTAATGGGAAGGATATCTTTGCGTGAGTCTGCTTCTGCAGAACAGAAAGGACTGAGTGGTTAATGGGGCAGTGATTTCTGTGACTATAGCTATTTAACTTGATTACAGGGCTTGAGTGAAACTCAACATGATTAGCAGTTAGATTTTGCTTCCACAGAATTGGTTTAATTGTAGAATAAATTGTATAAATTGGGAAAGTCACTAAGGGGCAGACTTAGATGCTTTTGCCTCTTGGAGAAAGGGTTTATGAATGAGTTTATTGGGATCTGTGATATAACAAAAATATATTGGGTCTTTCTCTCTAGTCCCTCGCTTAGAGATCCTAATATCCTTATATTTTCATGAGTGATAAGAATGTCTTTTTTTTTTTTAGATGGAGTTTTACTTTTGTTGCCCAGGCTAGAGTGCAATGATATGATCTTGACTTACTGCAACCTCCGCTTCCTGGGTTCAAGCTATTCTCCTGCCTGAGCCTCCTGAGTATCTGGGATTACAGGCATGTGCCACCATGCCTGGCTAATTTTGTATGTTTAGTAGACATGGGGTTTTTACATATTGGTCAGGCTGGTCTCGAACTCCCAGCCTCAGGTGATCTGCCTACTTGGGCCTACCAAAGTGCTGGGAGAAGAGACGTGAGCCACCGTACTTGGCCCAAGAGTGTCTTTTTTATTCCTAGCAAGCTTAGCTTAATTTATGCTATCAGGTGACTCAGGGTGAAGCTCCTAGATAACTTCTGGATATACTGGCAACCAGAAAGAGCAAACATGTCATTAGAGAGTTGGAACTGTAAGATACCCCCCTCCCTTTTTGTTTCTTTGTTTTTGTTTTGTTTTGTTTTTTGAGATAGAATCTCACTCTGTCACCCAGGCTGGGGTGCAGTGGCACGATCTTGGCTCGCTGCAATCTCCACCTCTTGGGTTCAAGCAATTCTCCTGCCTCAGCTTCCCGAGTAGCTGAGATTACAGGTGTGCGTCACCACACTCAGCTGATTTTTTGCATTTTTAGTAGAGATGGGCTTTCACCATGTTGCCCAGGCTGGTCTCGAGCTACTGAGCTCAGGTGATCACCCACCTCGGCCTCCCAAAGTGCTGAGATTATAGGCATGAGCCACGCCCGGCCTAAGCCCCATTTTTTTGACAACTGTAAAGGGGGAGAGCCTGGATATTGAGTTTTGTTAATATGCAAATTATTTTATTTATTTGTTTTTTTGAGACTGAGTCTTGCTCTGTCACCAGGCTGGAGTGCAGTGGCACGATCTCGGCTCACTCAAACCTCTACCTCCCAGGTTCAAGCGATTCTCCTGCCTCAGCCTCCTAAGTGGCTGGGATTACAGGCGACTGCCACCACGCCTGGCTAATGTTTTTTTGTATTTTTAGCAGAGACGGGGTTTTACTCTTTGGCCAGGCTGGTCTTGAATTCCTTACCTCAGGTGATCCACTCGCCTCGGCCTCTCAAAGTGCTGGGATTACAGGGGCCATCCTTTATAACAAACTGGTAAACTTGTGTTTTGCTGAGTTCTGTGAGTAGTACTAGCAAATTACTGAAAGTGAGGAGGGTTTGTTGGATTTATATGCAGTTGGTTAGAATTAAGGGTGCCTCCCCTCCCCCCTGCCAGGGCTTGTGACTGGCATCTTCAGTGGGAACTGTGTTCTGGGATGAGCCCTGGACTTGCAGGGTCTGGGCTAATGCCAGGTAATATCAGAACTGAATTACTGGACCCCCTGCTGCTGTTGGAGAGTTAATTGATATTGAGCAGTCTCCACATATTTGTTGTCAGAAAAAATGACATCACAGGTCAGAACCTTACATTGACTCTGGGTGAGTGGTTGCTGGTGAGAATTGAGGCCCAGGAGGAGGGAGCATTTCCACACTGAGGAGGGGACAGTAGAATGAGTAGTACTCCTAGGATTATATTTTCTAGTTACTCAGCTATTCCTCACTCATCACCTAGGAGGAGCCACTCTGGGCTAACTCTCCAAATTAAGAGCGTAGTAAACTTTTGAATGTGGGTAAAGGTAAATAAAAAGCCTTAGGCATTTCTGGTTTGTCTCCCTGATTTTACCCTCCTTGTGTACCTAGAGGTGACCATAGTACAGATTCTGATCTTTTTTATTTTTTGAGACGGAATCTCGCTCTTGCTGCGCAGGCTGGAGTATAATGGTGCGATCTTGGCTCACTGCAACCTCCGGCTCTCGGGTTCAAGCGATTCTCCTGTCTCAGTCTCCCAAGTAGCTAGGATTACAGGCATGTCCCACCTCACCTGACTAATTTTGTATATTTAGTAAAGGCTGGATTTCTCCATGTTGGTCAGGCTGGTCTTGAACTCCCAACTTCAAGTGATCCATTCGCCTCGGCCTCCCAAAGGGCTAGGATTACAGGAGCGAGCCACTGTGCCTGGCCTATTTTTTTTTTTCTTTTCTTTTTTTTTTTGAGATAGAATCTGGCTCTGTTGCCCAGGCTGGAGTGCAGTGGCATGGTCTTGGCACACTGCAACCTCTGCCTCCCGGGTTCAAGGGTTCAAGCAATTCTCCCGTCTCAGCCTCTCGAGTAGCTGGGACTACAGGCGCACACCAACACACCAGATAATTTTTGTGTTTTTTAGTAGAGACAGGGTTTCACCATATTGGTCAGGCTGGTTTCAAACTCCTGACCTCAGGTGATCCACCCACCTCAGCCTCCCAAAGTGCTAGGATTACATGCGTGAGCCATCGTGCCGGGCCCTGATTCTGATTTTTTTTTATTATTATTTATATATTTATTTTTGAGACAAGGTCTGGCTCTATTGCCCAGGCTGGAGTGCAGTGGCACAGTCTTGGCTCACTTCAACCTCTACCTTTCTGGCTCAAGCCATCCTTTCACCTCAGCCTTCTGAGTAGCTGGGACTACAGATGCGCACCCCCATGCCTGGCTTATTTTTGTATTTTTTGTACGGATGGGGTTTTGCCATGTTGCCTAGGCTGTTTTCTGACTCCTGAGCCCAAGCAATCGGCCCACTTCAGCCTCCCAAAGTATTGGGATTACAGGCGTGAGCCACTGTGTGCTGCATCTGTTATTCTTTATAGCTTTATTGTTGCTTTGTCAGAGTTTTGCCACTTTTGAGTTTTCAGTGAGTTGACATTAACATTAATATTATGCTGAAAAGGAATTTTTGTGGTTTCTTTGCCTCAGTTTGTTGCACACATGCTGCTGTCTGAAGCTGTGGGTCACCCAGTTTACTAACCATTCCACTGCTTGATTTGAGTTGTTAGTATTTTATCTGTTGCCATTGTAATTGTTGTTTTTGTCTCCAAGTGCCAGTGCTTCATAAATTTTTTTTTTTTTTTTTTTGCGGCAGGTCTTCCTCAGCCCAGACTGAAGTGTAGTGGCTCGATCACAACTCACTGCAACCTTGGCTTCCCGGGCCATCTCACCCTCCCAAGTAGCTGGCACACACCTGACTAATGGTTGCATTTTTTATAGAGATGGGGTCTCGTCATCTTGAACGCTTGGGCTCAGTACTGGGATTATAGGTGTGAGCCACCGTGTCCAGCCATGCTTCATAAATTTGTTACACATTGGGGAAAAAATCCCTGGGATGTAGCCTATAGATAAATTCAAATTGACTTGGGAACGCCAATGGAATATATGGATTAACCATCTGACCATGTATGCATGTGTATTTACTCCTTATAAATAGTTTTCCTTATTTTTCCTGTATGGTCCTTCATCTTCTGTAAAATAATTTTCAGTCATTGTGTCATCTTAAAGTCATTTCTATGTTTATTGCTTCATTTCTTTCTTCTCTTTTTTTTTTATTTTTATTTTTATTTATTTATTTATTTTAAAAAGATGGGGTTTCACCATGATGGTCAGGCTGGTCTTGAACTCCTGACCTCAGGTTGTCCACCCACCTTGGCTTCCCAAAGTGCTAGGATTACAGGCGTGAGCCACCGTGCCCGGCCCCCCCCTTTTTTTTTTTTTTTGAGACAGAGTCTCACTCATTCACCAGGCTGGAGTGCAGTGGCATGATCTCAGCTCACGGCAGTCTCCGCTTCCCGGATTGAAACAATTCTCCTGCCTCATCCTCCCGAGTAGCTGGGACTACAGGTGCACGCCACCATGCCCAGTTAATTTTTGTATTTTTAGTAGAGATGAGGTTTCACCATGTTGGCTAGGATGGTCTTGATCTCTTGACCTCGTGATCTGCCCGCCTCGGCCTCCCAAAGTGCTGGGATTACAGGCGTGAGCCACTGCACCTGGCTCCTTTTTTCTTTTTTTAACATGCTCTGTATACTAATTATTTTTCATTTGTAGGGATTGCTAATACTTTGTTTCAGGAAGTGATTTGTCTTTTCACTCCATTCTACATTTTGATAGACTCCTTAAAATTTTTTTTTTCTTTGCTTTTTTGGCCACCTCCTGCATGTACTATTATCAAGAGTGGGGAGGGGTACTCTTAATTTTAATTGAGTTGAATTTGTCTCTTCCTTTGAGGCCTACTTAATTTGCTTATAAAAGAACACTCTAGGGAGTGTATATTCAGGGCAACTTGAATCTATGCTCCCAGGTTAAAAAACACTCTTCCTACTGTGAAGTCAGAAAAAAAATAGGTAGCTTATGAAAGTTTGCTACTTTTGGGGCTGGGCTTGGTGGCTCACACCTGTGATCCTAGCACTTTGGGAGGCCGAGGTGGGCGGATTGCCTGAGTTTAGGAGTTCCAGACCAGCCTGGGGAACATGGTAAAACCCCATCTCTTAAAAAAGAAAAAAAGTTTGCTACTTTTATAAAATTTTTAAATTTATTATTTCTTCTCGCTCTCTGTTTTTTTTGTTTGTTTGTTTTGAGACAGTCCCACTCTGCCGCCAAGGCTGGAGTGCAATAGCATATTGGCTCACTACATCCTCTGCCTATTGGCAGAAACTCCGTCTCTACTAAAAGTAAAAAATTAACGGGGTGTGGTGGCATGTGCCTGTAATCCCAGCTACTTGGGAGGTGGAGGTTGCAGTGAGCCAAAATCATGCCACTGCATGCCAGCCTGGGTGATAGTGCAAGACTCCACCTCAAAAATAAATAAACAAATAGGCCAGGCATGGTGGCTCACGCCTCTAATCCCAGCACTTTGGGAGGTCGAGGCAGGCGGATCACCTGAGGTCAATAGTTTGTATGTGTACTGGCGAGACAGAGGCTATGTTTGTATGCCCTTTAAAATCTGGAATGCTTTTATTTGATTTTCTTGCCTGATTGCCCTGGTAGCGCCTCTTTTAGCATGCTGAATAGCTGTCGAAAACAGACATTCTTATATTTGATCTTAGGAGGAAACATTCAGTGTCACCATCAGTATGATGTTATAGTAGGGTTTTCATGGATACCTTATTTCAGGTTAAGGAAGTTCCCTTCCATTTCCAGTTTACTGAGTGTTTTCATGGTTCAAGAGGCATTGAAAGGATATTGTACTTTGTCAAATGTTTTTGATACTGATTCTATTAATATGATTTTCAAATGTGAAAACAGTGTTGCTCTTCTGGGTAAATTCCACTTGAATATGGGATATAGGTCTTTTTTTTTTTTTTGAGATGGAGTCTCGCTCTGTAGACCAAGCTGGAATACGGTGGCACAATGTCAGCTCACTGCACCCTCTGCCTTCTGGATCTTAGTTCAAGCAGTTCTCTTGCTTCAGCCTCCCGAGTGGCTGGGATTACAGGTGCACATGTCCAGCTAATTTTTTGTATTTCCAGTAGAGATGGGGTTTCACCATGTTGGTCAGGCTAGTCTTGAGCTCCTGACCTCATGATCCGCCCAACTTGGCCTCTCAAAGTGCTGGGATTACAGGCATAAGCCACTGCATCCAGTCTTTTTAAAAATCTTTTTGATAACAGTCATTCTAGCAGGTGTGAAGCAGTGTCTCATTGAGGTTTTAGTTTGCATTTCCTTAATAATTAGAGATGTTAAACATTTTTTTTTTTAATGAATGTCTTGGCCATTTGTATGTGTTCTTTTCAGAAATATCTGTTTAGATCCTTTGCCCATTTAAAAAAATTGGAGGCCAGGCCCAGTGGCTCATGCCAGAAATCCCAGCACTTTGGGAGGCTGAGGTAGGTGGATTGCTGGAGCTCTGGAGTTTGAGAGCAGCCTGGGCAACATGGCAAATCCTTGTCTCTACCAAAAATATGAAAAATTAGCCGAGCATGGTGGCGCATACCTGTGGTCCCAGCTACTCCCAGCTGAGGTGGGAGGCTGGCTTGAACGTGGGAGGCAGAGGTTTCAGTAAGCCAAGATTGTGCCACTGCACTCTATCGTGGGTGACAGAGTGAGACCCAGTCTCAAAAATAAATAAATATATAATAAAAATTTAAAATTAGGTTATTTGTTTTCTTGCTGTTGAATATTTTGAGTTCTTTATATATTTTGGATTTTAACACCTTATCAGATATGTGGTTTGCAAGTATTTTCTCACACTCTGTGTGTTGCCTTTCCACTCCGTTGTTTCCTTTGCTGTGCTACAGCTTTTTAGTTTGACATCTACATTCACAATGGTGCTTTCAAAAACAGCTACATGGGAACTTGTTTTGTTGTAGCCGAGCAAGTCAGAAGGAACCTGCCACGCTCTGAGTTCCAAATTAAGAGTCCTTTATTAACTGGCAACCAAGAGTCAGTTCACACTCAAAATCTCTCAGTCCCGAGGAGGGGGCTTGATTTCTTTTTATACCTTGCTTAAGAAAGGGGAGGGGGAGCCTAGCTGAAGTGGAATTTTACAGAAGCAGAACCAGCAAGTTAGGGGAAGAGGCTGGTAACTAAGAGGCAGGAGGCTCCCATGATTGTTGATTAACTAAGGAGGGTATATACAAGTGATTTCCATGATTGCTGGTTACCAAGGGGGCATTTTGGTACTTTCGATATGATCAATCAAGCGGATATTCATAGTAGCAAGTGGGCTTGTCAAACAGGGTATGGTTACATCAGTTGTGTGTTTCTGTGGTTCTAAGCACAACATAACCCAGCACTGGAACATGACCCAGATATGCACTCAAAAGAGAAATGGCGGGAGGGGTGAGGTAGAGGTTAAGATGGAGGCTGTCTGGCTCTCAGCAGAATGGAGTGTGTTTGCCTAACACAGGGTAGGTTAGCACATTCCCCACTTGTGTTTTTGGGGAGTCAAATTGTTGACTCCTCGGTCATAACAAGGGGGTTATAGTGGGTTCTGAAATACATAAGTTTAATAGAAGCTATGCGCTATTTTATGAAATTGAGTAACCAACTTAGTATACAAGGTCCAAAAATTAAACCTAACAGGAGAAAAAGGAGGGGTTCTGCTAACCCAGTTATTAGTTAGCCACGGACTCTGGTTAAACATCTTTTGGTACCATGGGGTGTTATTTTTTTCGATTCTGTTGGTGTCTATCTAGAGTTTCTTGAACCCTTTGAAGAGTGTCTTTTATGACTTTAGACTGGTTAGCATAAAAGCAACAGCTTTCTCCCAAAGCAGCGCATAAACCTCCTTGAGAGCAGAATAGTAAATCTAAGCCTCAACGATTTTGGAGAGTAACTTCAGCTAGGGATTCTACCTGGGTATATAACATATTTAAGGCTGACTGGAGATTTCTTAAATCAGCATCTACTTGTTGAGATAGGGACATTAGTACAGTTTTTTCTTGGATCAGAGCAGCAGTGATAGTTGCTGACCCAGCTACGCTAAGGCCGGCAAGAAGGGGCACAAGGAGAGGGACAGCTTCGTAGGTCCTGAAATGCAGCTCAAGGGGAGTGATGAGATGTTGTCCTTTTGGTCCACTGTATACATAGACCTGGGGAAGCATGTGAACTGACACGCACAGGACAGGTCCAGGTTTAGTCCCACTGATGTAGCGGGTGAGGCCTGATGTACAGGCCAGCGAGGTATTGTTGGGTGCCTGGTAGGAGACTGAGGGGTTTACGGAAGTAAGTAGACTGGGTGCAGGTGGCCTGAACGGGAGAAGCAAATAGGTTATACCTAGGGCTAATTAGGCAGGAGGCGTTTTCTGAAACATCTTCTAGTATAAGAGAACGAGGGAGTATATGACAAGAAAGAGGGCCATTGTTAAGCATGGCTTCAAGTCCCAGTTCAACATAAAACCGGGGTTTGGCTTTTAAGCATAACCAGCAGTCTCAAGCCAGTTTAGGCTGAGTATCATTAAGCAGAGCAGAGTTACAATCAATTAAACCCCGTGAGATAGACTCTTATAGAAAGAGTTGAGGACGATGTTGGTCCTCCAGAGTAAGTGGCCAAGGTCACACAAGTCCAGTATGAACAGAAAAATTTATAAACTCGTTGACAGTATCGGAGTGATTTTCTGGACAAAGGTAAAAATCAACGAACTGAAGACTGTTTTTGTTTCACATCTGACTGCGTGGGGCACCCCCTTGGGGCTGGATCCTTTGAACAGAGAGCACAAATTGACCACAAGATAAACCTTATTGGAGGCATCTTCCCTCCAGGTGGTATTTGCATATACATGTACATAGCTGGAGTAGGCAAGCAAAAGAAATGAATAAGAAAGACTAGCTGGAGGGCTTTACACAACTCAGTCGTAACTTTAAGGGGCCTGGCCCTGGCTAGGAGACCCGTGTCTCTTGTTGGGTTTGGCTGGCCTTTTTTGATGCCGGAGTTGTGAATTTAAGTAGGAATGCCATCGACCTTCATGGCTGTTGGGGTGGTGAGGATGACGGTGTAAGGTCCCTTTCAGGCAGGTGTGAATCCTATTTTCTGGAACTTTTTAACAAACACTAGGTCACCCAAACAGAAAGAGTGGCAGGGCCCAGTCTGGTCAGGAACTGGATTGGGGTGTGCTCCCCGGACAAGCGGCTGGATGATGTCTTGAACCTGTTGGAGAGACTGCAGGTACTGTAACAAGTTTGCTTGGGATATTTCTGCTAAATGGGTATCTTTTAACCTGGGTAGAATAGGTGGGGCCCTTCCATACATAATTTCAAAGGGAGAGAACCCTGCCTTGTAAAGGGTGCACCTGACTCTAAGGAGGGCTAAAGGAAGGAGGTCTATCCAGTTTATACCGGTTTCTGAGATCAGTTTTGTAAGAGCATTTTTAAAGGTATGATTCATGCATTTTACCTGTCCAGAGCTCTGGGGCTGATAGGTACGATGAAGCTTTAATTGAATGTTTAATGCCTTACTGATCGATTGAGCTATGGACGAGGTGAAGGCTGGCCCATTATCAGACCCTATAGTGGATGGCAGTCCAAATCAGGGGATGATTTCATTGAATAAAAATTTACTGTGGAGGCAGTTTCATTTCTAGTGGCAAATGCCTCAGTCCATCCAGAGAAAGTGTCTACCATCACCAGGAGATACTTATATCCCGCCCGGTGTGTGGCTTTACTTCTGTAGAGTCTATTTTCCACCTTTCTCCCAGACTGCATCCCCGGGAATGGTGGCTCAGTTCAGGTCTCGGACCTTGTTTGGCATTTACCTGTGCCCAAGCTGTACGTCGGGAGGCTTCTTGGTTAGTTAAGTCCTGAAGGTGAGGAATTTTAAAATGGCTTCTCAAAAGCTGGGCTAGTTTTATTCCTCTTAAGTGGGTGGAAGAATGGAGATGACCAATCAAGGCTTCTCGTAGGGCATGGGGCAGGAAAATTCCGGAATCTGGGAGAATTTACCAACCATCTGGGTTTTTTACTGGCCTGAAGATATGATGTTTGTTTTTCTCCTTCTGGAGAGTATGCGGATGGTTGGGTAACTTAGGCTGTGGAAAGGACATTGCAGGTAGTAGGGTTAAAGGTGTAACTGGGAGCCAGGCTGCCTCTAGGGCAGCAGAATTTGCCTTTTTGTTTCCCAGGGCAACAGCCATGTTTTCCTTCTGGCACCCTTTGCAGTGGATAACAGTCACCTGTAGAGGGAGCCAAGCGGCCTCGAGCAGGGTTAGAATTTTTTAGTGGCCCGTGCTCTTAATAGACATGTACAGTGGCAAAAGCATACTGGCTGTCAGTGTAGATGTTGATGGTTTTATCCTTACCCCACCAGAGGGCCTGAGTGAGGGCAGCCAACTCAGCTTTTTGTGCCGAAGTTCCGGCTGGCAGGGCCTGGGCACAGAATGTCCGTTTCCATGGTGAAGGCAGCACCAGCCTTTCTCAGTCCTTGCTTAAGGAAGTTGCTACTGTTCGTGAATATGGTAGCGTCTGCCCTTTCCAACGGAACATCCTAGAGATCAGGTCGGCCAGTTTCTGTAGCCTCTAGCAGTTTCTGGCAGTCATGGACAGGTATGGTGTAGTCTGGATTAGGAAGTAGAGTTTAAACACCTTGTGGGGAGATAGTTAAACGAGGCTGATTGAGTAGCAAACTTTGGTACTGTAATATGCAGGCATTTGACATTCATTTACCGGAAGCACTTTACAGCAATGTTTCAACAGTGTGGGGAGCTGTGAAGGTGAAGTTTTGGCCCAGAGTTAGTTTAGCAGCCTCCTGGACCAGACTTGTGGTTGCTGTCATGGCTCATAGACAACTCAGAATGCTTGTGTTTAACTTCTTGGAGTGCGGCCACTAAGATTTTTGCCTGCCTTTTTGAAGCCTTTTCAGCTGCCAGACCAGCCTATTTGTGTTTCTCATGGTCTCGATTGTCAGAAACTTTGAGCTATTTCTAGGAACTGGGTGATATTCATCCCGGCAAATCCCTCAAGTTTTTGTAACTTTCTCCGAATATCAGGAGCTGCCTGGGCCACAAATGCCAAATTAATAGCACGACTATTTTCAGGAGCCATTCGATCAAATGGGGTGTAAATTCGATAGGCCTCATGGAGGCTTTCCAAAAACACTCCAGGTGACTCATTGGGCCTCTAGGCAACTTCAGTTGTCTTAGACAGATTTATGGGTTTTTGAGTGGCTCCTTTAATACCCGCAAGGAAATTGTCCAAAGATTTAATACCTGGCAGAAATCGTCCAAAGCTCTCTTCCCCCCCGCCAAGGTATTTGGGTTCCACTCAGGCTGAGTAGAAGGAAAAAAACAACTTCTAGGAGGTCTTGGGCTCCCTCCTCCAGCATACTGGTGGAACTAGGGAAAAAACTTTCTAGCCTCCCTTCAAATACAGTCTCTTTCCTCAGATGTAAAAACGGTCAGGAGAACCTGTTGGCAGTCATCTCAGGTGAGCCAATCAGTCTGGTGTATGGACTCAACCAGTGAGGTTAGGAGGTGTTTCTCAGAGAAAGGTGGGTTTTTGGGCCTTGCAGTTATACAGGTTAGAAGTAGAAAAAGAGACATAGACCAAAAATGAGACGGCTCACTCACTACCTGGTGGGGGTGGTGCCTCCCTTTATGGGAGGCCTGGGGAGAGTTTTCCTCCTCTGAAGGGGGCAGAACAGGAGGAATAGAGGGAGCTGAGGGTAGGAGCAGAGGAGAAGTCTGGCTCAGGAGGACCTTGGATGAAGGATTATAAGCAGTGCAGGATCATAGCCAAGGAGGAGGGTCCTGGACTAAGTCCAGCCATTGATCAATATAGGGAAATTGATCAGGGTGTCTGGGTGTTCCAGTAACAAGTGGAGGGACTTGCCAACAGCCCACACCATCGGGGGATTCAAGGATCCCATTGAGGGCCATTTGGCCATTCCACTTCACAGACCCATTGGTGAGTTAGAACTCAATAAACAAAACAGACAGGAGGGAGACTAATTTAAACAGACAAAACCGATGATGAAAACCGAGTTTCTGTTCTCCAGCAGACGAGACAAACAGGAGGGAAGTTAGGACCCAACGGACAAGACAGACAACAGACGCTGAGGTAGATAAATGATCTTGGTAGTTTCAAGGACAAACAAAGGGAAGGCGGAGTCCTGTATTGGGATCACTCAGATGCCTGCCTGGCCGCGCCTCTTGCGGGGACTTAGGCACCTTTCGGCATAAACATGTCGGTATAAACCCCCGACTCAGATTGGGCCTAGCCTGATGCTGTCTTTAAGCCATATGAGGTCACCGCAGAACTGCAGGTTAGGGCCCACTCGGACTCCGTAGCTTTCACTGTGGAGCCACAAACTGGATCCTTCGACGCAAGCCTCTAAGGTTCCCACCACCTCCCCCCCCCACACACACACACATGCACGCACACACCCACTCAGCGGTTTTGACAGTTTTGCCCTTTTGTAAACCAGGCAGGATCCCGGAGAAGTTTCCTTTCTCTTGGAAATTTCGGAAACCAGTCAGGATCCCAGAGAAACTTCCTTTCCCTTGGAAATTTCTCACAGAACCGAGATCTTTGTCCTCTAGCATCCTGGAGTGTTGACAGAGCCCTGAGGGGTATCCTTGTCAGGGCCAATGCCCCTCCCTGTTCCAAACCCAGCGTCAGGCCTAACTTACCTTTTTCCTCAGAGCAGGACTGAGGACTCGGAGAAATAATTTGGCTGGGCGTACTGGGAGTCGATCTGCTCTCCTCTGGGAAGTGGCAGCCTATGGGGCCCTGGAACGTCTCAGGGGGTGCCTCCCCTATAGTCTGCCTCTTAACTCCGGTCTGCCCTGGTGGTGTTAAATCTCGCTGGGGCCTCCAAATGTTGTAACTGAGCGAGTCAGAAGGAACGTGCCACGCTCTGAGTTCCAAATTAAGAGTCCTTTGTTAGCTGATGACCGAGAGTCGGCTCACACTCAGAATCTCTTGGCCCCGAGGAAGAAGCTTGATTTCTTCTTATACCTTGCTTAAGAAAGTGGAGGGGAGCCTAGCTGAAGTGGAATTTTACAGAAGCAGAGCAAGCAAGTTAGGGGAAGAGGCTGGTAATTAGGAGGCAGGAGGCTCCCATGATTGTTGATTAACTAAGGAGGGTATGCACAAGCAGTTTCCATGATTGCTGGTTACCAAGGGGGGCATTTCGGTGCTTTCCATATGATCAATCAAGGGGATATTCACAATAGCAAGTGGGCTTGTCAAACAGGGTATGGTAACATCGGTTGTGTGTTTCTGTGGTTCTAAGCACAACATGACCCAGCACCGGAACATGACCCAGATACTCTCTCAAAGGAGAGATGGCGGGAGGGGTGAGGTGGAGGTTAAGATGGAGTCTGTCTGGCTCTCAGCAAAATGGAGTCTGTCTGGCTAATGCAGGGTAGGTTAGCACAGTTTATGTACAGTTTCTGCAGTGTCTGGTTTCTCCCAGAACTCTTTTGTGAGATTAAGCACCTTCCTTATATCAGGAAGATTGTGGGGCTTTCCTGTTATTCACAGCTGAATATGGTCCCTGAGTTAGGTTTGATTGTATGTGATCAAAAATAGTATGCATTATTTCCTCAAACATTTTTGGACATGTTTCTTAGAAATAGTTTACTAACTAGTTTCAAACAACATATATGGCAACAAATGTTTATATCTTTTATTTGCTGCTAAGATATCAAAATATTCCATGTAATCATGGATCAGATCAACTTTATAACAAACTTTATCATTTTGCTGAGTTTTTTGTTAAATATTGTCAATCACTATTATGTGCATACAATTTTAGGTTTCTTTGTTTTTTTCCACATTTTTCATTTTCATGCTCATGTAATCACAGTTTTTATCACAATAGTAATTTCTCATTCACTTATGATACCAAAATTTAAATCAAGCTTTTAACCTTTTCCCAAAGATCATCAGGATCATAGCTCTTGTCCTTGTCAAAGAAGGTATAAAAAAAAAGTCATCATAAATATGATAGCAAACCATAAGTGACTCTGTGGTGTATCAGTAAGAGCGCACTAAAAAGATTTTCTTTTTTTTTTTTTTTTGAAACAGAGTCTCACTCTGTAACCTAGGCTAGAGTGCAGTGGCACAGTCTTGGCTTACTGCCACCTCTGCCTCCCAGGATGAAGCGGTTCTCCTGCTTCAGCCTTCTCAATAGCTGGGATTACAGGCACATATCACCATGCCTCGCTAATTTTTGTTTTGTTTTTGAGATGGAGTCTTACTCTGTCGCCCAGGCTAGAGTGCAGTGTCATGATCTTGGCTCACTGCAACCTATTCCACCCAGGTTGAAGCGACACTCCTGCCTCAGCCTCCCAAGTAGCTGGGATTACAGGTGCCTGCCACTGTGCCTGGCTAAGTTTTGTAGTTTTAATAGAGACAGGGTTTCACCATCTTGGCCAGTCTGGTCTTGAACTCCTGACCTCGTGATCTACCTGCCTCGGCCTCCCAAAGTGCTGGGATTACAGGCGTGAGCCACTGTGCCTGACCAATTTTTGTATTTTTTATAGAGACGGGGGAGTTTCTCCATGTTGGCCAGGGTGGTCTCGAACTCTTGATCTCAGGCGATCCATCAACCTTGGCCTCCCAAAGTGCTGAGATTACAGGTGTGAGCCACCACACTCAGCCCAAAATAATTTCTTATAGGACTTATGCTTGCTTTAGGTGTATCCATTGCTATTCAAAGAAGCAAGAAGCTTCTCTGGATTGTATACTGTGAAGAGGCAAGGTTAATTCTGGCCTTGGTTGTTGTGGTAGTTTTTACCCAAAAGTAAAAAAGATGGAGTGGTGCTAAATTTATTACCTGAACGCTGAAATATTTCCTGTGATGAATTAGACATGGCTTCCCATAAAATACCTCAGTTGAAATATATAGTCTCTTCTGATTAAACTATTGATAATTTTTGAAGTCTTTCTTATTAGTCAAATTAGGCTAATACTTCTAGGAAAGTTGTCAGAATATAAACCTAGCAAGGGACAGAGACATGATCACTATTCTTATCAAGCCTGTCTTGCTCAGATAATATGCTCTTGATGCTAATTTTTCACCATGCTTCATATGCCAGAACTGTAGACTCAGAACATCCAGAATTAAGCACAAATGATGCAGGCACTCAGCTCTGGATATAAGAACACAAGATGAATAAATTATTGAAATCCTGGTGCTTGTATTTTTGTGAGAAAGGAGAAGGATTGAAAAAATGGTAAGACTGGTTACAAAGAAGGAAATAAGTACTTTGAAGGAAAGTAAATGATGGCATGAGGTAATATGGAAGCTGAGGGTGTGTGTGTTATGTTCTTTGTAGAGGGTAGGGACATCAGTGAGTGAAGAAACATCACCATCTGTCATTTATATTTCCGTCTCTAATACATCTTCAGCACCATTTCAGGAACTGCTTGAGTGTGGATGTAGATAGTGCGTAGTAATATAGACAGTCCTGCCTTTTTGGGGCTGATAATAATGATTCCCCATAAACAGACAGGTATGGCTTATTGTCGTTTTTGCATTGGTTAAAAGTTTTAATGCGTGTAATATGTGATCTTGACTTTGGACATGGGTATCTGGAATCTGGAGGAAGGCGCACCACTGCTGATGGTGTGTGCTAGAACCGTATCTGATCCCTGTTGAAACATCTTAATGTGTTCTACTCCCCACGCCACAGGGAACGGAGCCTGAAGTCATACCCAGTTAGGGATGCCAGGACAGCATCCTACTTACTGTCCAATCGGGCGCTCTCTGGAGCTCTGTCCATCCCCAACCTCACCCCACCCTGTACAAGCTTGTGGTGAATTTTCTTTTCTTGCACAGGCTGCATTACTTTTCTCTTCTGTCTCCTGGCTCCACACCCCTGGCTCTGTAC
Source organism: Cacajao melanocephalus (assembly GCA_963573385.1). Classification (NCBI taxonomy): domain Eukaryota; kingdom Metazoa; phylum Chordata; class Mammalia; order Primates; family Pitheciidae; genus Cacajao; species Cacajao melanocephalus. The sequence goes on along the minus strand of CAUYLG010069327.1, from coordinate 27,892 downwards.
TCTGCACTGGCTGTGGCAGCCAAAGGGAGGACCCTGGAGACCCCTGAAGCTGGGAAATGGCAAGTGTGCAGGGGCCCAGGGTCTGACATGGCCGGAGGGGCCCAGGCCTCCTGGCCATCTGCATCTGAGTCTGTATCATCTGAGTTGCCCAAATGTGTAGGAAATGTGGTATCAAATCCACCCTCGCCCCCCACCAGCCTGACTTTCATTGGTCTGGCAGCAAACTCCTAAATTGTAGGTATCATTTCCACAGTCCCAAACACCAACCTCTGTTCTCAAATGCACAGTATTATTTAACTTTTTTTTTTTTTTTTTTTTTTTTTGAGATGAAGTCTCACTCTCACCCAGGCTGGAGTGCAGTGGTACAATCTCAGCTCACTGCAGCCTCTGCCTCCTGGGTTCAAGTGATTTTCCTCCTGAGTAGCTGGGATTACAGGCACCTGCCACCACGCCCAGCTAACTTTTTTTGTATTTTTAGTAGAGACGGGGTCTCACAATGTTGGCCAGGCTGGTCTAGAACTCTTCACTTCAAGTCGTCCACTTACCTTGGCCTCCCAAAGTGCTTGGAATTACCAGCGCGAGCCACCACACCCAGCCAACTATTTGTCCTTCTTTCTACATTAGAGACAGATGTCATATTTTATCATTTTTGCACAAAGCAGTGGATGACTTTTATAAAGTTTTTTTTTTTATGTTTGTGACCTTTTCACCTCAGAGGTAAGCAGAGAATAACCACCTTAAACTCCATTGTGAAAAACCTTTGTGTCTCTCCTCCTTTATCTTCCCTAAGTGTGAACCCTTATCAGAATGCCTTTGTGTTGAGGTTCCTCTTTGGAAAGTTTGCAGGGTTGATTTTCCTCAGCTTACCCTCTCTCTTCCTGGTCCTGGGGTTCAGAACTGACTGGGGCTTCCCCAAGAAGCCCATAGCTTCCATGTCTCTTGGAGGGTCTAGTGAGCATCAGCGCATGCAGTTCCTCAGGGGGGCCGCTGGATGCCTTGGGACTGGAAGCAGTGACATGGTATACCCTTCATCTGAAAAGCTCACCTCTTGGGACACTGAGCTTGTTTTCCCCCAGCCCCAGTTTCCATTCTCTGGAGATATGTTGGTGGTCATCTAATTGGATGGTGGTATTGAGGGGAAAGACAAAATGATTCTTGCCCTCTGGATTCTCCCAGAGTACTTGAAGGGAGAAAAATGATCCCCCAAATCAAGGAAACCCAGGTGATGCAAGAACTGGAAAAGTAAAATGCACTTAGGTATGGGAGTGGGGGCACAGTCCACTGTCTCTGGGAAGGGTCAGTGAGCAACACTTTAGTGACAAGATGGGGGTGGGGGAGATGTCCCATGTGATAGGATGACGTGACTGGGCAATTAAGTCAGGTTTGTCTGTGTCCCAGGTCAGCAGGGCCCTTCCCTGGTTTTGTTACTTTAAGAAGATTTGTTGACTTACTTCATCATGTAAAATGTATTTTACCATTAGAGCTCGAAAGATAGGCTAAAATATTTCCAAAGAGATGAGATGTGGATCTCAGAAAAATAAATTTCTACCCTAATATTTGTTAAAAATTTGTATTTATGTCTGGGCATGGTGGCTCACACCTGTAATCCCAGCACTTTGGGAGGCCAAGGCGGGTGGATCACGAGGTCAGGAGATGGAGACCATCCTGGCCAACATGGTGAAACCCGTCTCTACAAAAATACAAAAATTAGCTGGGTGTGGTGGTGCATGCCTGTAATCCCAGCTACCGGGAGGCTGAGGCACGAGAATTGCTTGAATCCAGGAGGTGGAGGTTGCAGTGAGCCGAGATCACACTACTGCACTCCAGCCTGGTGACAGAGTGAGACTCCGTCTCAAAAAAAAACCATTTGTATTTACTTTGTTCCCCTCAGAGCATATATGCAGTAAGTTTCTTAGGTCTGTTCTTTTTTGTGATTTTATTTGTTGTTGTTGAGATACAGTTTGGCTCTGTCACCCAGGCTGGACTTCAGTGGCATAATCATGGCTCACTGCAACCTCTACCTCCCTGAATCAAGCAGTCCTCCTATCTCAGCCTCCTGAGTAGCTGGGACCATAGGTGCAGGCCACCATGACTAGCCAATTTTTTGTAGAGATAGGGTTTCACCATGTTTCCCAGGCTGGTCTCAAACTCCTGAGCTCAAGTGATCCTCCTACCTTGGCCTCCCAAAGTGCTGGAATTACAGGTATGAGCTACCGCACCCAGCCTTTTTTTTTTTTTTTTTAATTTCAAACAGAATCCTAGAATTTAGCCTTGAGAAGGCTACAGAGTAAAGAATCTCAGAGAAATAGGGAGGATCACTCTTCATTATGGCTTAAGATAACTGAATATGTATGTATGTATGTATGTATGTATGTATTTTGAGACAGGGTCTCCTTCTTTTGCCCAAGTTGGAATGCAATAGCACCATTATAGCTTGCTGCATTCTCATACTCCTGGGCTCAAGCAGTCCTCCCACCTCAGCCTCCCGAGTAGCTGGGACTACAGGCATGTGCCACCACTGCTGGCTAATTTTTAAAACTTTTTGTAGAGACGGAGGTTCTCACTGTATTGCCAAAACTGGTCTCGAACTCCTGGGCTCAAACAATCCTTCTGTGTCAGCCTCTCAATGTGATGGAATTACAGGTGTGAACTAGGTCACCTGGCCACTGAATACATTTTGAAGAGAAAGTACGGTAGATAAATTGGTGAATTCACCAATTTATTCACCAATTTAGTGAAGATTCACCAGGCTGGTTGGGGTGGCGCACACCTGTAATCCCAGCATTTTGAGAGGCCAAGGCGGGCAGATCACTTGAGGTCAGGAGTTTGAGACCAGCCTGGCCAACATGGTGAAACCCCAACTCTACTGAAAATACAAAAGTTAGCCGGGCGTGGTGGTGTGTGCCTGTACTTCCAGCTCCTCGAGAGGTTGAGGTGGGAGAATTGCTTGAACTATGCCACTGCACTCCAGCCTCGGTGACAGAGCAAGACTCCATCTTAAAAAAAAAAAAAAAAAAAAAGGCCAGGCATGGTGGCCCACGCCTGTAATCCCAGCACTTTGGGAGGCTGAGGCTGGGGGATCACCTGAGGTCAGGAGTTTGAGACCAGCCTGACCAACATGGAGAAACACTCTCTTTACTAAAAATACAAAATCAGGCAGGCATGGTGGCGCATGCCTGTAATCCCAGCTTCTCGGGAGGCTAAGGCAGGAGAATTGCTTGAACCTGGGAGGTGGAGGTTGTGGTGAGCCAAGATTGTGCCATTGTACTTTAGCCTGGGCAACAAGAGCAAAACTCTGTCTTTAAAAAAAATCGCCATTAAGATGGTAAAAAATCCTTCATTAGTCTTGTTTAGTACTTAATTATATTTGATCTGCAGGATAGGTATGAGCTTGAGAGTATTTTCTCTTAGTGTCATAACAGAAGATGGGCTTAATTTTCCCAGTAATCAGTTATGAGAACACATGTAAAATACTTCCTAGAGTGTTTTCGGGGGCTCATTAGGTAGGCACCATGTGTTGCACATGTAGCAAAATCCCAAACTCTTAGATGGAAGGCAGGAGACCAGAAATTTTCATCTTTTTTCCATGAACAGTTTAGGCACCAAGCTACTCTTACATAGGTCACTGGGCTCCTTCCCCAAATCCGTTTCCCAGATAGTAGCAATGGCTGTGATACAGGACAGGTGTGCCCTAAAATTGGGGCTTATCCCAGGATGGTTTCTGGCTTTGCCCAGGGAAAAATTCAAGGGCAGGCCGGTGGTGTTAGACAGCAGTCTTTTATTTAACAGTGCTGGTCTTTGTGGATTAGTCCTAACTCATAGGCAGTACACCCAGAGTCAGCAACATATGGGCTCTTGGCAACTGTATTTATACCCACTTTCAATTATATGTGAATTAAGGAGCGGGTTATTTAAAACTTTCTAGGAAAGGGGTGAAAACTTTCTAGGGAAGGGGTGATAACTTTCAGGTCATTGCTATGGTATTTGTAAACGGTCATGGCATTGGTGGGAGTGTTTTATGCTAATGAGCAGTGAGAGCCGCTAGAGATCGCAGTCCTTGACATATGCTGGTTTTGGCCACTTTATTCACTTTACCCTTCCTCTGCCAGATCCTGCTTTAGCCAGTAGGGTTGTGATCAGAAAAAAAGTCCTGCTGGTCTCCTACCTCAGATGAACATTGTGAGGAGTGAGGAGCCTTTTTTTAAGGGTAAGCATTCTCAGGAATGCTAATACAAACTCTTCTGCACACTAGGTGGTAGGACTTCGTTATGACAGGTTCTCCAGGTGCACTGTACGGGCAGACATTAGATGTGACTCAGGCAGCACATATTACTCCTTGGAACTGCCACCAAGAAAGATGATCAGACACTGCTATTGCTCTACCTGTTATTTCAGTACTAGTACGAGAATTGCTGTGTGGAAGGAAGTGAGTATGATGACCAAACAGTGGAGTAAATGTTTGGAGACTCCCGAAGCATGTGAGCTTATGAATTAAGTATAGATCCCCAGCCTTGTCAGTCTCACCCATTCTCCTCTCCACATATGTGGGATTTTCAGGACTTGGTGGCCTTTGAGGATATAGATGTGAACTTCACCCAGGAGGAGTGGGCTTTGCTGGATCCTTCCCAGAAGAATCTCTACAGAGATGTGATGTGGGAAACCATGAGGAATCTGGCCTCTATAGGTAAGGATTATATACTTCCATCACTTAGTCAATTAGAGAAGAAGTGTTTCTTGTGCATTGACGCTGTTCCATGGTTTGCATCATGGAGGGAGAATACTTAGGGGGCTAAATATGCATAGTCACAGGGTAACATGAACCTAGAATCTAATAATTTTTCTATAATTTTGTACTAATTCAGAATTTTCCTGGGTCTCTGTTTTAGGGAAAAAATGGAAGGACCAGAACATTAAAGATCACTACAAACACCAAGGGAGAAATCTAAGGTAATTTGTTCTCAGAGACAACAGATTCACTTGAAATTATCTTAGCATGTCATGAAATTTTAAAACCAGGCAAACACAACTGATAAGCCAAGCTTCAAATTTATTTATTTTTAGAATATTTTCCCCAAATATGTATTCTTCAGTGTAAACAGATATTTAGTTTTTGTAAAAACGTGGCCGGGTGCGGTGGCTCACACCTGTAATCCCAGCACTTTGGGAGGCCGAGGCAGGCGGATCATGAGGTCAAGAGTTCAAGACAAGTCTGGCCAACATAGTGAAACCCTGTCTCTACTAAAAATACAAAAAATTAGCTGGGCATGGTGGTGGGCGCCTGTAATCCCAGCTACTGAGGAGGCTGCGGCAGGAGAATTGCTTGAACCTGGGGAGGCGGAAGTTGTAGTGGGCCGAGATTGTGCCATTGCACTCTAGCCCAGAGCATTGAATCCATTCATACTCAAACAAAACAAACTTGGCATCAAGTCTACACTTTTCCTGCTAATGTTAAAAATGCAAGTTTAATAGCTATTAGTATAAAACAAATAACAAATCCTTAGTAATTTCCTTTCATTTTTCACAGACGTCATATGGTAGAAAGGCTCTATCAAAGTAAAGATGGTAGTCAGCATGGAGGAATTTTTAGCCAGTTTGCAAATCATAATCTGAGCAAGAAAATTCCTGGAGTGAAACTATGTGAAAGCATTGTATATGGAGAAGTTGGCATGGGTCACTCACCCCTTAATAGACACATCAGAGATCATAGTGGACATGAACCAAAGGAGTATCAGGAATATGGAGAGAAGCCAGATACACGTAACCAGTGTTGGAAACCCTTCAGTTCTCACCACTCCTTTCGAACACATGAGATAATTCACACTGGAGAGAAACTCTATGATTGTAAGGAATGTGGAAAAACCTTCTTTTCTCTCAAAAGAATTAGAAGACACATAATCACACACAGTGGCTATACACCATATAAATGTAAGGTGTGTGGGAAAGCTTTTGATTATCCTAGTAGATTTCGAACACATGAAAGAAGTCACACTGGAGAGAAACCCTATGAATGTAAGGAATGTGGAAAAGCCTTCACTTGTATCACAAGTGTTCGAAGACACATGATAAAGCACACTGGAGATGGACCTTATAAATGTAAGGTATGTGGGAAACCCTTTCATTCTCTGAGTTCATTTCAAGTACATGAAAGAATTCACACTGGAGAGAAACCCTTTAAATGTAAGCAATGTGGTAAAGCCTTCAGTTGTTCCCCAACCTTACGAATTCATGAAAGAACCCATACTGGAGAGAAACCTTATGAATGTAAGCAGTGTGGGAAGGCCTTCAGCTATCTCCCCTCCCTTCGACTACATGAAAGAATTCACACTGGCGAGAAACCCTTCGTATGTAAACAATGTGGTAAAGCCTTTAGATCTGCCAGAACCTTTCAAATACATGAAAGTACTCACACTGGGGAAAAACCTAACGAATGAAAGGAATCTGGGGAAGCCTACAGTTGTATCCCAAGTATGCGAAGACACATGATAAAGCATACTGGGGAAGGAGCTTACAAATGTAAGGTATGTGGGAAACCCTTTCATTCTCTGAGTCCATTTCGAATACATGAAAGAACTCACACTGGAGAGAAACCTTATATATGTAAACATTGTGGTAAAGCTTTCGTTTCTTCCACATCAATTCGAATACATGAAAGAACTCATACTGGAGAGAAACCCTATGAGTGTAAGGAATGTGGGAAAGCCTTTAGTTATCTCAACTCCTTTCGAACACATGAAATGATTCACACTGGTGAGAAACCCTTTGAATGTAAGCGATGTGGTAAAGCCTTTAGATCTTCTAGTTCCTTTCGACTACATGAAAGGACTCACACGGGACAGAAACCCTATCATTGTAAGGAATGTGGGAAAGCCTATTCTTGCCGTGCAAGCTTTCAGAGACACATGTTAACACACGCTGAAGGTGGACCACCTTATAAATCCATGTGGGAAAGCCTTTAACGTTCTGGACTCCTGTCAGATGCATTAAAGTACTCACACTGAAGAGAAGCCCTGTGAATGTAAGTGATGTCGGAAAGCATGAAATTCTGTTGGTGCCTTTTTTAATACATGAAAGAAATAATTCTGGAAAGAAGCCATATAAATGTAAGTAACATGGGAAAGCCTTCAGTCATTTTAGTTCTTTCAAATACATGAAAGAACTCATGACGGAGAAAAACCGAACAAATCCTTTTTTGGAAGGAACCCATATTTGAGAGAAACCTTGTGTAAAGAGTGTGGGAAAGGTTTTGTCATCACACAATCCTGTGACACATATGAATGCATAGTGGAGAGAACCCTGGTACATGTAAAGAGTATGGGAGAGCCTTTAGTCATTTCACTTCCACTTGAAGCCAGGAAAGAACACACAGAAGAGAGAAAGCTCTTGAATATGAGCAGTGTCCAAACGTTTTCAGTCAGCTCACATGTTTTCAGCAACATGTAAGAATGTACCCTGGATCGAAACACTATAAATGTGAAAACCACAAGGAACGTTTTCCTTTATAATACACTTGTAAAGTCATTAGAGGGCTCTGTGGCTTTGTGGATTAAAGTACTTGTCTGGCAAACAGGAGATGCTGGGTGTCATTCCCCAGCAGGGCCTCACTAGTTGAGGTATTGAATTTGAATAGACTTTTCAACTCTGGCTGGGTGTGGTGGCTTACACCTGTAATCCCAGCACTTTGGGAGGCTGAGGCAGGAGGATCACTTGAGGTCAGGAGTTTGAGACCAGTCCTGAGACCAGTGTGCACAACATAGCAAGACCTCATCTCAAAAAAAAAGTCATTCGAAAACTTCTAATGTAGCAAAATCCTATAAATGTAAATACTTCAAAAAGCCTCATGCATAGCAGGTCATGTAGTCTCCAGAAAATATATAACCTGATGGAAATGTAGAAGTTATATGTATATTTTGTTAGTTGGCTCATATTTAAAATAGTTCTCTGGACTATGGTTTCAAATGCTTAATCTCACAAAGAAATGTTAAATTGATATAATCCTGTAAGTAATTTTAAAGCAATAGTGCATGAATTTCATAGGTAGCATTGTTTTAGGTCAGTAAATAAAATATTTGTCTTTCCATTTTGAAGTGTGTTTAATCCAATGATGAATTTAAATGTGTTTCTCATATTTGAGTATGTTAAATTGTATATGGCTGCTTAATTGTTCTGTGGTTGAGGACCATTGAAAAATAAGTCTTGATAAATGTTGGTATGAACCTACTTGCTTCATTTAGCAGGTTCTTGATTCCCTTCCCACATTATATATATTCCATCATATTTATTGGAACAACTCCTTTATTTTTTCTTTTTTCTTTTTGTTTTTTGAGACAGCGTCTCTATGCTCTGTTGCCCAAGCTGGAGTACGGTGGCATGATTCGGCTCACTGCAACCTCTGCCTTGTGGGTTCAAGTGATTCTTCCACCTCACCCTACCAAGTAGCTGAGACTACAGGCATGTGCCACCATACCTGGCCTATTTTTTGTATTTTTAGTAGAGATGGGTTTCACCATGTTGGCCAGGCTGATCTCAAACACCTGACCTCAAGTGATCCACCCACCTCAGCGTCCTAAAGTGCTGGGATTACAGGTGTGAGCCACCACACCTGGCCCATTTTTTTTTTCTTGGCTCAAAGTATTTAATTTTCCTTGTTATTAAAGAGTTGGTATTAATTCTAAGTGTAAAGTATATTACAGACTGTAGTCTCATGTGAATTATTATTTTAACCTGTTGCTCTTTACTCCTTGTTACTTATTTTGGCTGCTCTTTGTATAATTGATTTTGGGATAACGAGAGAGCTATGATGGGATAATAAAATCTAGAATGGGAGATGCCTTCCATGGATTGTGTCATGTCAATCTGGGTAATGGGAACTAAACTTTTCAGACTTCATTTATTTCTTTTCTTTCTCACTTTCCTTTTTTTCTTTCTTTCTGAAATAGGGTCTCACTCTGTCACCCAGGCTGGAGTGCAATGGCATGATTGTAGCTCACTGTAACCTCAAACTCCCGAGCTCAGGTGGTCTTCTGACCTCTGCCTCCCAAGTGGCTGGAACTATAGGTATGTGCCACCAAGCCCAGCTAATGTTTTTGTTTTTTTAATTTTTTTTTTTTTTTTTTTTTTTTTGGTAGGATGGTATCTTACTTTGTTGCCCAGACTGGTCTCAAACTCCTGGCCTCAAGTGACACTCTAGCCTCAGCCTCTTAAAGCACTGGGATTACAGGCATAAGCCACTGTACCTGGCCCAGAATTTCTTTCTTTTATGGTTACATGTACACTGCATCAATGGCCTATATTTCTGGAAGGTTAGAATGCAGAAGTGAAGGCATTAGTCAGATTTTGGAGGCATCATATGGGGAGAAAGATTAATATGGGCTGTTTGGACATGGTCATCTAGACCTGTCCAAACAGCCCATATTAATTTTTCTGATTATTTGCCTTGCCAATCAAGAGTATCCTTAGCCGTGTACGGAGGCTCATGCCTGTAATTCCAGCCCTTTGGGAGGCTGAGGCAGGCTGATCACCTCAGGTCAGGAGTTCTAGACAAGCCTGACCAATATGATGAAACCCTGTCTCTATTAAAAATATAAAAATTAGCTAGGCATGATGGTGCATGCCTATAGTCCCAGCTGAGGCAGGAAAATCACTTGAGCCGGGTAGGTGAAGGTTGCAGTGAGCTGAGATTGCACCACTGCACTCCAGCCTGGGTGACGGAGTGCAGACCAAGACCCTGTCTCAAAAAAAAAAAAAAAACAACACAGTATCCTCTAAACCACCACCAGCTACTTCACCTCCATGTTCTCAAAGTTACAGATTTCTACAGATGTTCTTAAAAGCTTCATATCAAAGATTCAGCTGCTATTTTGATATTCCTGAAAGCGCTAATATATCTGCCAAGTAATCAGTTTATATTGTCATTGTTGGGAATAGTCTGAGGATCTGACTTGGTTCTTGTGAGGTCCAGTTTGTACATAAACATTTTTGTCCATAGGGATAGTGGCTGTTACTGATGTAGGTTGAGAGCTACAGTGGCACTATCCAAAAACAAAAACCCTACATGGAGCTTGTTCCTCTGCTGCATTATGCAGAGATGGGTCTCACCCTGCCCTTTCATGTGAGAATAAGCACCTTATTCATTACAGAAGGATTGTGGATGTTTCCTGTTACTCATAGCTGAATGCAGCCCCTCAGTTTATTTTGAATTATGTTTGAGTATATATGATTACAAACAGTATACCTGTCTTCCTCAATCAAAAGTTCTCTACATGTTTCTTAGAAATAATAACTGTGCGAACAACTTGCATACTATCCAGTGAGTTTTGTATTTACATAATATATATTACATAATATATATATTTACATTATATATATTACATAATATATATATTTACATAATATATATCAAAATATCCCATTGCAATCATGGATCAGATAACTTTATGAGTTAGCTATTTGTCCAACATTATGAGTCAATATTACTGTGAGCTTGCAACTTCAGGCCTTTTTTTCCTCATACAAATTTTCATTTTCATGCTTGATTGCAACTTTTATGATGACAGTAGTTTTTCATACGCATAATACCAAAAGTCACATCATGTTGCAAGTGATTTCTTTCCAAGGACTACCAGGAACGTATGTGTTGTCAAACGATTGATGAATTGTAGTAATAAATATTACCACAGGCTGGGTGCAGTGGCTCACTCCTGTGATCCCAGCACTTTGGGAGGCTGATGCGGGCAGATCACTTGAGGCCAGGAGTTGGAGACCAGCCTGGACAACATAGCAAAACCCGTCTCTACTAAAAATACAAAAATTAGCCTGGCTTGGTGGCATGCACACCACCTGTGGCTTTTTTTTTTTTTTTTTGGAGTCTTGCTCTGCCGCCAGGCTGGAGTACAGTGGCACCATCTCAGCTCACTGCAACCTCTGCTTCCCGGTTCAAGTGATTCTTCTGCCTCAGCCTCCCAAGTGGCTGGGACTACAGGTGCACACCACCACACCCAGCTAATTTTTGTATTTTTAGTAGAGACAGGGTTTCATCATGTTGGCCAGGATGGTCTTCATCTCTTGACCTCGTGACCCACCCACATTTGCCTCCCAAAGTGCTGGGATTATAGGCGTGAACCACCATGCCCAGCTTTGGCTAATTTTTTAAAGTTTTTGTAGAGTCAGGGTCTCCTTATGTTGCCCAGACTGGTCTTGAACTTCTGGTGGGCTTAAGCGATCCTCCCTCCTCAGCTTCCCAAAGTGCTTGGATTAGAGGCACGAGCCACTGCAACTGGTTTTGCACCCATATTCCTTTTTTTTTTTTTTTTTTTTTGGGACGAAGTCTTACTCTGTCACCCAGGCTGGAGTGCAGTGGCATGATTTCGGTTTACGGTAATCTACACTTCCGGGTTCCAGTGATTCTCCTGCCTCAGCCTCCCTAGTAGCTGGGACTACAGGCGCCCGCCACCACACCCAGCTAATTTGTTTTTTTTTTTAGTAGAGATGGGGTTTCACCATATTGGCCAAGCTGGTCGAACTCCTGACCTTGTGACCCGCTGGCCTTGGCCTCCGGAAGTGCTGGGATTACAGGCGAGAGCCCCCACACCTGGCCCCCTATTATTAACAGTATCTTTCATTGTGAAAGATTTCCAAAAATGACATTGCTCAGTCACAGTGTGTATATGTTTTTCATATTGCTCATGATTGTCATGTTCTTTCTTTCCTCCCTGCTTTTCCTTCCCTTCTTGACTTGAGATATAATTGACAATGAATTGCTTGTATTTAAAATATGAAATTGTATGTTTCGACATAACACCCATAAAACCATCACCTCAAGAAATTTTCTCATACCCCTTTGTGTTCCTTCCCTCACCTCCTGGCCCTCTCCCTGGTCCCAACTGATCTGGTTTTTGGTTCCTAGCTTTGTATTATATTATTTTTCAGAAAGTCATATAAACAGAATCAGAATAGCCTTTTGAATTTGGCTTTTATCACTTCCTATATCTGACCTACAAGTGGTGTCTTCTTCAGGCCTGGACAGAGACGTTGAGCCCCAAATAGCTTCCGGGTCCTTGGATGACACTCCTACATTGAGTCTCTTAATTCCCTTAGTGGTTTCTGGATCCTGCCCCTGGTCCATCAGATCCAACCCTCTAATCTTGGATAGGGTTCCCAAATCCACAAATGATTCCCTGGGACGAGGACACCAGCCTCGGACCTTGCAATCCCCACACTGGGGCACTGGACACCACCCTAGATCTTCAAGACCCTTTTCCATGTCTGTGAGTTACCATGATGCGCAAGGTCCTATTTGGAGCTGAAATTCCATCCCACATTCTCAAACTGCTTTGATGTCCAAAGCTCCGTGTCTTGACACGCAAGCCCCTCCACTATATCCATGGAAACCGACTCGCCTCCCTCAACTTCCTCCCACACGCCGACCCCCAGGCATGCTGTTCATATACTGGAACCTGCAGGTGCTGGTCCAGAGCTGCTTGGCCGCAGTGTGGTCTCCAGGAGGAGGTGGGGATGGTGACAGCAGAGAACAGGTCCTGCAGGCATGGATGGGTGTGGCTGAGTGGGAGCAAGGCCTCGGGTTACCCTCTCCCTGTCTCCTGTCTTCTCATCGCTGCCCTTCTTAACTGCACGTTTCAAAGTCATGGAGTTCACAGGTTTTGCCAGAGCTCTCCTCTAGAGGAAACCTGGTCCCGGCGGACTTGGAGAGAAGGAGCACCGAGGACGGCAGCCCCCAGAGCAACCTCGAGAATTGCGAGAGGAGGATGGGGCTGAGCAGCCGGGCGAGGAGTTCTGTGAAGGGAGTGGCCTGACCCAAGGAGACTTGTGGGGTCTAAGTGCACCTACCTATCGTGGAGGAAAGACTGAGCCAGGAAAGGGAGGGGCTGAGCTGGACTGGGCGGGGCTCGGAGCTTGACGGGGCGGACAGCCTGAACTGGCCCGGACTGACCCGCAAAGGGGATGGAAGTCGGGCGGCGAGGCTGAGCCCAGGGGCAGTAAGGGGATGACAAGGGTAGAGCTGTTTCCTAGGCTGACGGGTGCCTAAGCGAGAGAGGCAGGATGACGGCCGAACAGAGAAGGGCGGGCCTTGGCGGAAAGGGCGGGGCCGAGCAGGCGCCCAGCGCTCGCAGTCCAGGCTCTACCAGGCCAACAGTGGCTGAAACTTACCTAGATAGTCGTTTGACGCTACCCTGATGCTTGATGCACCTGGTGGAACATGAGAGCATGGGAGAACGTGGTTACACAGGTGAAGGTCTGGTGGACGTCTGTGGGTGGGGTATTGGCAAGTGGCTTGGGAGAGACCGGGAAGAATTCTCGGGCGTCTGAGGGTGTAAGTCTGGCAAGGGAACCAGAAGGGAATAGGAGTCAGAGAAAGAAAATGGATCAAGGTCGGGCGCGGTGGCTCACGCCTGAGATTCCAGCACCTTGGGAGGTCGAGGCGGGCGGATTACCTGAGGTCGGGAGTTCAAGACCATCCTGGCCAACATAGTGAAATGCCATCTCTACTAAAAAGTACAAAAATTAGCTGAGCATGGTGGCGTGCGCCTGTAGTCCCAGATACTCGAGAGGCTTACGCAGGAGAATCGCTTGAACCCAGGAGGTGAAGGTTGCCGTGAGCCGAGATCAGGCCACTGCACTCCAGTGTGGCGACAGAGTGAGACTCCGTCTCTAAAAAAGAAGAAAAGGAAAATGATCGAAAGGATCAGGACAGGGAGGAGACAAGGAGGCCGAGGGAAGAACTAGATAATGACTTGGGAAAAGGAACCGCCTCAGTAGAGAGGGTTTCAGATAAGAGGGGCTGGTACAAGGCGCTTAGTCCACACTTCTCATCCTGGGGGGTGCACCTGGTGGACAAGTCGGATGGAAGTTGGGCTCAAAGTCCAGTAAGGGGATCAGGGTGGCAACTCGGTACTGCAGTGGGAAGGGATCACACGCCAGCCGGGGCCACCTGAGTGAAGACAAGGATATGTGCCTGCGGGTGGGAGGATCTGAGTGAAAACTGGGATCAGGCTGGGTGGGGTGACCTGAGGAGGAACCAGGTAAAGACTTGGTAGCAGACCTGGGCTTGGATGGGGCTCTGCCTCACCCACCCTGAGCTCTGTGGAGCTGTCCTTCAGGCTGCTGCGGCCCTGGGACTGTCTTCAGCACAGTTGGCTACATGTACTCACCCTGTGTGTGAGGGTGTCTGGGTGAGGGACTGCCCCCCATACCTGCCCCAATTTATTGGTAGTACACAGAGGAGGTGGAAGAATGGACTGTAGGATGGAAGGCACACGATGAAGGGCTGATCCCCCATCTGGAGAATGGGAGGGTGAAATGCATAGTGGAGGTCAGGCTGGGAGTCTCGGGGTAGGCTGATGTAAATGGAGCTGTTAACTGGGTTGTAGTGTCTTACCGCCAGCTCAGTCTGGCCCACGTTACAGGTGGTCAGTGGTACCCTGTAGGGGAAGTGGGTGGGATGAACACAGATGATTGGAATGAGAATAATAAACAGGAAAGAAGAAATCTAAGCACATTTCCCCATATCTCATTAAACCATTCTCCCAACTTTGGGAATAGATCATTAAAAAAAAAAATGGTTGAGACTCATTCATCTGATGGAGAGTGTTTCTCTAGTCTTTTAAAATGTGTAAATTAGGCCAGGTGTGGTTGCTCACACCTGTAATCCCAGCACTTGTAATAACCTACTCTGGGCTAGCATCACTGACTCCATCTTGGCTGTAAACTCCAACCTAGCTTCCTCCTCCCTACCACAGCCCCTTTGGGCGCATAACTGGGTCCTGCCACACTTAGAAGCATTGAAGCATACTGTTCTTAACACTTCTAAACATTGTAACCGCATCCTGCTTGGCATACCACCTTGCTATTGTAAGAAAAAAAGTTTCCCTTTGATCATTGTGTAGAAGGAGCCTGATCACCCCCTTCTTGGTAATTATATGGAAAACACCTGTGCTCACAGCCCCTTCCTCTAACCTGCTTATCTGCTTCTGTAAAATTCCGCTTCAGCTAAGTACCCCCTCCCCTACCTAAATCAAGGTATGAAAGATAAACAAGCCCCTTCTTCGGGGCCGAGAGAACTTTCAGCATTGGCGGTCTCTCGGTTGCTGGCTAATAAAAGGACTCTTAATTTGGAACTCAGTGTGTGGCGCATTCCTTCTAACTCGCTCGGTTACTACACACTTTAGGAGGCTGAGGCAGGCGAATCACCCGAGGTCGGGAGTTCAAGACCAGCCTGACCAACATGGAGAAGCCCCCGTCTCTACTAAAAATGCAAAATTAGCCAGGCGTGGTGACATATGCCTGTAATCGCAGCTACTCGGGAGGCTGAGGCAGGAGAATCACTTGAACCTGGGAGGCGGTGGTTTCGGTGAGCCGAGGTCGCGCCATTGCACTCCAGCCTGGACGACAGAGAGAGACTCCGTCTGGAAAAAGAAACAAACAAACAGAAAATGTTCTATAATTGGCTGTGGTGATGATTATGTGTTTGTATCTTTAAATAAATTGTACTGAATTGTACACTTAAAAAGGGTGCATTGTGTAGTATTTATTTTATTTTGATGTAGCTTTTCAAATAAATACACGTGACCTCAGATTTTTGAGCTAATCTGTTAAGCATACTAAGAGTTTCCAGATATGCCTTAAATTTACATCATTTTTTATTGTTTATTCTTGAATCAGTGAAAATAAGACTTCAATTACCTTAGTTATATCAAGTCGTTTACATTTTAAAGTTCTCTATGAACACAATCTGTAACCGATCTAAAATAAATTTCCCTGTAGTGTGAAATGTACACTTCAGAGTTTAGTTGAACACATCTCAGCTTGTGGTTACTTTGATAAGCATCCTCGCATCCATGCTAGGGATGTGGGGTTCAAAGAGATTGTGTGTAAAAGGCTCTGGAGGCCAAGGTGTGGGGACTGGGAAAGGGTTGGGTGGAGGCCACAATGCAGTCAATATCAAAGTGGAGCTAGACTCTTATCACACAAGGTGAGGTCACTTTTAAATGTCTGTATTTGTGAACGGGGCTCACAGTTCCACGAGTGCCCTCAAGACTCAGGCCAAGTCCCTGGCCCCTGGAGGGGTCAGACCCTCCTGTTGCAATCTGGACTTGTCTGGGTGGCCCTCCTGCTGTGGACTTGCTCCTTAAAGGATCGCTACATCTGGCAACTAAGGCTGGAATTCGCTGCGCAGACTTGTGTCCCCGCGTTCAGAAACAGCTGCGACAGGATGCCAGGGTCCATCGAGAGGGCTGGGAACAAGTTCAGCTTCAACGCAGCTGTCCCTGGCTGTGACTGGTTTCTGCCTGGACTGAAGCCCAGTTGCCCCAGCGGCAGGACCTTTCGCAGCTCTGTCAATCCGGGTAAAGAGGGGGTGGGGCCTCATGAACTGTCCAATCAGAGGTGCCACGTGGAGGTGGGTGGAGCAACGCGTCACAAAAGGGGTGGGCGTCGTACGTCGTTACGCACCGCAGTTGCCCGGTTCCTAGATTATCATGTACCCCGATGGCTCCTGCTAGGTACGCTGTGACCAACGCTGCATAGAAGAGATGACGGAGGACGGCCAGACACCTGGAAGCCGGAAAATGGTGAGTGTGTGGGGCCTGTGTCCCGAGACCTGAGGAGGGGCAGGTTGGAACCGGTTGTGGCGGGACCTGGGGCTTCCCTGGGCGACTCCGGAGTCTGGGACCTGGGTCCCTTTGGCACAGCTGGGCCCTCGGTGCCCTGGCCGCAGAGTGGGGCTGGGCCGGCATCCAGGACCGCGGCGTCCTGTCCCGTTCCCGCGCGACGCCTGCGGCCCCGGCTCTGGCCGCGGCGCCCCCTTTAGGCAGCTCCGCGTCCGCAGCCCCGAGTCTCCCCAGATTGTGAGGGAGCCCACAGGAGGGTCAGGGGGAGGATTCCGACTCGTGTGTGGGGTTCGTGCTTGGGAAGAGCAGAGGTCCGGGTGGTCCTCAGTCCCTCTTTCTCCATGAAGGTCACTATCTTCCCCTAAGCTTTCCAAATGTATGGAAAGCATGGTGTCAAATCCATGATCCTATCTCCAGCCTACCTCTTCCTAGGGCTGGCAGTAAATTCCCAAGTTTGCGGATCCCTTCCCGCATTCCCAAAGTCTGACGTCTCCTCTCCAGTGCACAGCGCCGTTATCAATTGTTTGGCCTCTGGTGCATTTCACGCGGACGCCGTGTTTCTCATTTTTCCAAAGAACCAGGGATGACTCGTTTTAAAAGATTTATTTTTTGTTTGCGGATATTTTACAGGCGAGGAAGGCAAAGAATACCCACCTGGAATTGTTGTAGAAATCCTTATGACACTCCTTCCAGTATCTCTCCTGAGCCCAGACATCCTTTGGGAACTTTTGGGTTGAGGCTCCTCTTTGGAAACTTCCCTGGTGATCTGTCTTTTTAGCAGGTTCATTTTGGCACTGCCCCTCCTTGACTTTGTCATCTGGAAAAGATTTTACCACATATTTGGGTGTCATTTTCTTCATGTATCTGAAACGTATATAATCAATAGCTATTAAAAGTATTATAATTTTTTTCTAATTTTTGTGGGTACATGGTGTATATATTTATGGAGTAAATGAGATATTTGGATGCAGGCATGCAACGTGAAATAAGCCCATCATGAAGAAAGGGATATCCCCTCAAGCATCTATCTGAGTTGCAAACAATCCAGTTACACTCTATAAGTTATTTTGTACAGTTCTATTTTTTTTTCCACCAGTTAACTATCCTCTCCTTTCCCCCATGCCCCCATTACCTTTCCCAGCTTCTAATAACCACCCTATAGTGGTTATTATTATCTATGTCCATGAGTTCAGTTGTTGGATTTTTATAATAGATCCCACAAATAAGTGAGAAGATGTGATGTTTATCTTTCTGTGCCTGGCTGATTTGACTTAACATAATGATCTCCAATTCCATCCATATTGCAAATGACTGGATTTCATTCTTTTTTATGGCTGAATAGTACTCTATTGTGTATATGTACCCCCCCCCCTTTTTTTTTGGCAGAGTCTCACTCTGTTGCCTAGGCTGAAGTGCAGTGGTATGATCTCAGGCCACTGCAACCTCTGTCTACAGTGTTCAGGCAATTCTTGTGCCTTAGCCTCCAAGTAGCTGGGATTTCAGGCATGTGCCCCCACACAGGGCTCATTTTTGTGTTTTTAGTAGAGACAGGGTTTCACCATCTTGGCCAGGCTGGTCTCGAGCCCCTGACCTCAGGTGATCACATGCCTCTGCCTCCCAAAGTTGTACCACATTTTAAAAATCCATTCATCTGTTGAGGGATACTTAGGTTGCTTCCAAATCTTGGCTATTGAAACAGTGCTGCTACAGATACAAGAGTGCAGCTAGCTATCCCTTCCATATACTGATTTCCTTTCTTTTGGGTATATTCCCAGCAATGGGATTGCTGGATGGTGTGTGGTAACTCAATTTTTACTTTTTTGAGGAACCTCCAAACCATTCTCTGTAGTGGTTGTACTAATTTACATTCCCATCAACAGTGTACAGAGGTTCCCTTTTCTCCACATCCTCTCCAGCTTTTGTTACTGCCTGCCTTTTTGACATAAGCCATTTTAACTGGCCTGAGATAATATCTCATTGTAGTTTTGATTTGCATTTCTCTGATCACTTTTTCATGTGAGCACCTTTTCATATGCCTGTTCACCATTCATATGTCTTGTTTTGAGAACTGTCTAATAATCCTTTGCCCATTTTTCGATTGGATTATTAGATTTTTTTTGGGGTAGAGTTTGAGCTCCTTGTATAGTCTGGTTATATTAATCTGTTGTCAGACGGTAGTTTGCAAATATTTTCTCCCATTCTGTGGGTTGTGTCCACTTTGTTGATTGTACTGTTTGCTGTGAAGAAGCTTTTTAACTTGATGTGATCCCATTTGTCCATTTTTGCTTTGCTTGCCTGTGCTTGTGGGGTATTGCTCAAGATATTTTTGCCCAGACCAGTGTCCTGGAGATTTTCCACAATATTTTCTTGTAGTAGTTTCCTGGTTTGAGGTCTTAGATTTAAGTCTTTAATCCATTTTGATTTTATTTTTGCATTTGGCACGAGATAAGGATCTAGTTTCATTCTTTTGCTTATGGCTGTTCAGTTCCCAGTACCATTTATTGAAGAGACTGTCTTTTCCCAGTGTGTATTCTTGGCACCTTTGTCGAAAATGAGTTTACTGTAGGTGTGTGGATTTGTTTTTGGGTTCTCCATTCTGTTCCATTGGTCTGAGTGTCTGTTTTTATGCCAGTATCATGATGTTTTGGTTACTATAGCTCTGTAGTGTAATTTGAAGTCAGGTAATGTGATTCTTCCAGTTTTGTTCTTTTTGCTTAGGATGGCTTTGGCTATTCTGTGTATTTTGGGGTTCCATATCAATTTTAGGATTGTTTTTTCTATTTCTGTGAAGGATATCCTTGGTATTTTGATAGGCATTGCATTGAATCTGTAGATTGCTTTGGGTAAATGGACATTTTAACAATATTGATTCTTGCAATCCATGAAGATGATGGTCCAAAGTAACATTACTGCCCAAGCCAAGGCCATCCTTGAGCCTGCCAAGAGCAGTAATTAAAGGCCCTGTGGGTTCTTCTTGGGGAGCTGCCCTGTTCATACCCGTTAAGCCCTTTATACCGAGAGAAGCTACAGAGCCCCGGAAAGCTGGGGATCCCATGTACATATTTTGGGTGGAAGAGTTGCTTTCTGAGGTTGTAATTGTGGTTTTCTTGGGCATGTTTTTAGACATGAGGTTTGAGTTTTGCATTCGTAATGTTGCCGCATTCAGAATATAATTCCTACATATTGATAAAGTGTGTGAAGTTCAGGAGTGCTGTCTCCAGAACACAGGGTTAATGAATTTGGGAGGTTATTTTTGGGTCAGAGCCTTAAAGTGAATCCAGCTGAGACTTAAAGTGAATCCAGCTGAGAGTTTCTTCTGTCCTGAAATTGAAGCCTGGGAAGTGTTTTCACACTGCCAGGGGCCAGTTAGGGTGTGTGGAGCTCCCAGAGCGCATTCCTGTGGCTACTCAGGTGTCTCTCTCTTCCCTTCATCACCAGGGACTGTTCCACTGTAGAAGTTACATGCCAAAGGGAGAGTATGGACCTCCAACATGTTAAGATGTTTAACCTCTTGAATGTGGGTTTTCCTTGTGAATTGTGGGGAAGCAGCCTGCTTATCTGAGCTAATTAAAATGTTTATGTTTCCTTTGGATTATTTTATCTGCTGACTATTGTGGCCCTTCAACTCTGGTTTCCTTTATCATTTTATAATTTTATTCCATGTCAGCATGTAAGAGTTTAGTTTCTTTCACTTTGAAAATGAAGGTTGTTAGATATGGTGGGAGTAAGGCAAGAAAATTCTTGGACTAAAAATTTATGTTTCTTGAGGCCAGAGAACCTCAAGATACAAGAGTGGGTATATTTAAGTTCTCAGGTACTTCTTTCATTTTTAGATCGGTTTTTACATGTGAATGTCCATAGAGAACTTTGAAATTTAAAAAGGTATATACAGTTCCTAAGACAAATGAATTCCTGATTCCATTGGTAAGAGGAAAACACAATTGAATTCCTGTTTTAATTGATGTGAGGAAAACTAAAGTTCATATAGTCTTTGAAACTCCTGCTATGTTTAAGGGTTTAGGACCAAATCCAAATCCATAATGCATTTTATTTTATTTAGCTATTTACTGAAACAGAGACTCACTCTGTCACTGAGGCTGGAGTGCAGTGGGACGATCTCAGCTCACTGCAACCTCCCGGATTCAACTAACTCTCCTTCCTCAGCAGGAGCTGTAATCCCAGTAGCTGGGATTACAGGCGTGTGCCACCAGGCCCAGCTAATTTTTGTATTTTTAATAAAGATGGGGTTCGCCATGTTGGCCAGGCTGGTCTCGCACTCCTGACCTCAAATGATCTGCCCACCTTGGCCTCCCAAAGTGCTGGGATTACAGACGTGAGCCACTACACCTGGCCCAGAATCCCTAATTAATGCTTGCTAACAACATAAGACTCATCCTTCCTTTTTTCCCTTGTGACCCACATGTGGACAAGCTGATGAGTCTAAGTGCTTCCTTCTCTGTCATAGGCAAGAGATTTAAACCAGGTAACCACCTGCCTGTGCAGGGGATCGTGTGCCTAACTCTACTCCAACCACAATCAACACCCAGGCCAGGCTCCTTTCTTTGCTCTCTCAGGCAATTTCAGTTATGACTGATGGGCCTGCCCTGCCCTGCTCTCCCCAGGATCTCAACAATGTGAGCAATAGGCTTTTTTTTTTTTTTTTTTTTTTAAAGACTGAGTCTTGCTCTGTCACCCAAGCTGGAGTGCAGTGGCATGATCTTGGCTCACTGCAACCTCCACCTCCCAGGTTCAAGCAATTCTCCTGTCTCAGCCTCCCAAGTAGCTAGGATTACAGGTGCCGGCCACCACGCCTGGCTAGTTTTTGTATTTTTAATAGAGACGGGTTTCACTGTATTGGTCAGGCTGGTCTCGAACTCTTGACCTCAGGTGATCTGCCTGCCTTGGCCTCGCAAAGTGCTAGGATTACAGGCGTGAGCCACTGTGCCCAGCTGCAATAAGCCTTTTTTTTTTTTTTTTTTAAAGATAGGGTTTCACCATGATGGCCAGGCTGGTCTTGAACTCCTGACCTCAGGTGATCCACCCATCTCAGCCTCCCAAAGTGCTAGGATTACAGGCATGAGCCACTGTGCCCAGCCTGCAATAAGCCTTTTAATACCCCCTCTGTGAGTGCCAAACCATTATCAGTTTCATCAGAACTACATCTCTGAAGGTGACCACAATGGTTAGTGCCCTGAGCATGTTGTCCAGACACTGACTGCAACCTGTGAGTCCTTCTTCTCTTTTTTTTTTAATTAACTTTTTTTTTGAGACAGAGTTTTGCTCTGTCACCCAGGCTGGAGTACAGTGGTGTGATCATACTACACTGCAACCTTCGCCTCCCGGGTTTAAGCGGTTCTCCTGCCTCAGCCTCCCAAGTAGCTGGGATTACATGTGTGCACCACCACGCCTGGCTTATTTTTGTGGATCTTCTTTTGCTCTGACTTGCTAACCAACTGTCCTGCCTGAGGGCCAACATGTACGGTGAGCTGCTGCTGGCTAGAGAGCTGGTCCTTTGAGTGTGCTGCTCGGTGTTTTATGTTGAGCCCTACCAAGTATGAGTTCTATAGTCAGCTGACTGAGTCTGCCTTTTAAAAAAAGAATTCTTTGGCATTTAAGAGCAGGAATATGCTATTGGAACCCTCCTTCAATTGATGCGGGATCTATCTGTGTGTTTAGAGTGAAGCCGTGCCTGATACTGGGTTGGCCTGGCGAGCAGGGTGCGGTGGGAGGGTGGACTGTACATTCTGTACAAAGGGAGCTCCTGAAACAGTGGTCATTTAAAGAGGAGAGAGAGAAAGGGAGGAAAGGCAGCTGTTAGGTGGCGCACTGAGTCCACACCCCCAAAGGCAAAGGGCTTACCAGGACCTTAAGTACCTCTGCTGCTGCTGCTTCAGGTGCCTTTATCACAAGTATCCTGACCCTGGGGTGTAGACGGGACAATACACATGATACCCTAGTGACATAACAAAAGGGGTTAGTTTAAACCCGACATAGGCTAGAGATTCTTAAACTCTATGAAGAAACCACTGCCGTGGAGGAGGCCCCTAACTCTGATGACACTGAACTGAGCTGCTCTGGAAGAAAAAGTTTGTAACTGTCCCATTAGCAAAAATACCCTTTTTCCTTGAAGTATATCCACTTACCAAAAAGAAATAAAGAAGAAAAAAACATGGAAGGAAGGGAGGGAGAGATCTCTTGACCTCTTACACTCAGCCTGGGGAACCTAGTGTGACCTCACATCTGTCTGTCTGTCTCTCTCTAACAATGCTAGTAACAAGAGGGTTTAAACCTCTATGATTTTTTTATTTACTCTATTAAAGTAACTTTTATCATACATATTTTTTATGTTTGTCGTGGGATACTAAATATTAGGATGGGCGTTGATTTTTTTTTTTTTGAGACGGAGTCTTGCTCTGTCGATCAAACTGGAGTGCAGTGGCACCATCTCAGCTCACTGCAGCCTCCGCCTCCAGGGTTCAATTGATTCACCTGCCTCATCCTCCCAAGTAGCTGGGATTACAGGTGCAGGCTACCACTCCTGGCTAATTTTTGTGTATTTAGTAGAGACGGGGTTTCACCATGTTGGCCAGGCTTGTCTCAAATGCCTGACCTCAAGTGTTCCACCCACCTTGGCCTTCCAAAGTGCTAAGATTATAGGTGTGAGCCACCGCCCAGCCTGGGCATTGAGAGATGTCGTGTGCATAGGGCTTACATCTGAGGTAAACAGTTTTTTCACAGAAGATGCGTAAGAGGATCATATCGAAATTATGGGAATGATAACTGAATTCATGAGAATAAAATAGTTAATAGAAGCATTTTAATGACAAAATTGTATATATTTTTCCTTTGTTGTTGTTGTTGTTGTTGTTGTGTGTGTGTGTGTGTGTGTGTGTGTTTTTGAGATGGAGTCTTGCTCTGTTGCCCAGGCTGGAGTGCAGTGGTGCAGTCTCACCTCACTGCAACCTCTGAGCCTCCTGGGTTCAAGCGATTCTCTTGCCTCAGCCTTTTGGGTAGCTGGGATTACAGGCGCATGCCACCATGCATGGCTAATTTTTGTAGTTTTAGTAGCAATGGGGTTTCTCCATTTTGGCCAGACTGGTCTCGAACTCCTGGCCTCCAGTGATCTGCTCGCCTTGGCTTCCCAAAGTGCTGGGATTTTAGGCGTGAGCCACTGTGCCTGGCCAAAATTGTGTATATTTCTAGTGTAAAGATATGTAATGCTCCTAGGACGATAGTAGTAGTTAGGGCATTTATTATAATAATATTAGTGTATTCTGCTATGAAAAATAGGGATAGTAGACGTTGAAGGCCAAGACTAGTTCTGATTTGCCTTCTGTTAAGTCAAATGGGGCTCAGTTAGTTTCCACTAGCATTGAAATGAATCCTGCTATGGCCAGGGGTCATGATGGTAAAATTAATTGTCCAAGTTCTTGTGTGATGAGTTGATAAAGCCAATGATCCACTTATCAAGAAAACTGATAGGAAACTAATGGCTAAGGCACCTTCATATAGGATTGTCTGGGCTATTGCTGGGAGTGTGCCAATTAGTACATATTTTGAATTGGATGCTCATCCTGATCTTAAAATTGGGTAGATTCAGGAGGTGGGAGTTGCAGCGAGCTGAGGTCGTGCCACTGCACTGCAGCCTGGGGGACACAGCAAGACTCCATCTCGGGGGGGAAAAAAAAAAGGGTAGATGGCTAAACTTGATGTGGCTAGAATAAATAATACTCCTTTATTTATATTAAGAAATGAGGTTTAGGGAGAAGGATTCATATGCAAGGGTTAGGGCAAGGAAGGTGTGATGGTATAAAGGAGGATGGTTGGCATTAGTGGTTGTAGTGGTTCTTTTTTCCTCCCTGCCTCCCTCCCTCCCTTCCTTCCCTTTCTCTCTCTTTCTCTTTCATTTTGACATGGAGTCTTGCTCTGTCACCCAGGCTGGTGTGTGGTGGCATGATCACAGCTCACTGCAGGCTTGACCTCCTGGGTTCATATGATACTCCCACCTCAGCCTCCTGAGTGGCTGGGACCACTGGCGCCCACCACCACACTCAGCTAATTTTTGTGTGTTTTGTAGAGGTAGGGTTTTGCCGTGTTCCCAGCCTGGTCTTGAACTCTTGGGCCCAAGCCATCTGCCTGCCTCGGCCTCCCAAAGTGCTGGGATTACAGGCATGAGACACTGTGCCCAGCCAATACCCCATCTGTTAAAAAAAATAAAATAAAATAAATGCTGAAACAAGTCCACAACTTAACCCAGTTGGAAATCTAATATACATTAAAAGAATTTACAAAACAAAAATGTTATGGTCTGCTTGGCCTTAGGGCCTGTACAAGATAGATTCTGAATTAAATTTGACATCTGCTGTAATGCATTAGTTGACAACCCTTTATGGGATTAATCAGTACTAGGACTCAAATTATAGTCATACATGGGCATCCCACTAAATTTAAGCAAGATACCCCTGATAATCTTAATAAGTTACTGAATATTAAGTGGAGCACAAATTAGATATTCCTCACTTTAACCAACAGAATAGTTTTTTTCATGTAAAAAACATGTAAATTCTCAGTTCCTCATTGCCATAGCACCTATTGTCCTAAAATATTCCATAGTGAGCAGAGAAGGTCTGAACCAATGAGGCATGAATTGAAATGGTCTTTTTCTTTTTTTAAGATGGAGTTTCACTCTTGTCACCCAGGCTGGAGCGCAGTGGAGCGATCACGGCTCACCGTATGGCTCACTCCTTGACCTCCTGGGCTCAAGTGTTCCTCCCATTTCAGCCTCCCAAGTAGCTGGGACTACAAGAATGCACCACCATCCCCAACTAATTTTATATGTTTTGTAGAGACAGGGTTTTGCCACGTTGCCCGGGCTGACAAGCAGGCATTTCTTTTCTTTTTTTAAAATTACTTTTAATTTAGGTTTGAGGGTACATGTGAAGGTTTGTTACGCTGGTGAACTTGCATCATGAGGGCTTGTTGTACAGATTATTTCATCACCCAGGTATTAAGCCCAGTATCCAATAGTTATGTTCTCTGCTCCTTTCCCTCCTCCCACCCTCCACCCTCAAGTAGACCCGTGTGTGTTGTTTCCTTTGTGAGTTCTCATCATTTAGCTCCCACTTGTGAGAACATGCAGTATTTGGTTTTCTGTTCCTGCATTAGTTTGCTAAGGATATAGTCTCCAGCTCCATTTATGTTCCTGCAAAAGACATGATCTCATTCTTTTTTATAGCTGCATGTATTCCATGGTGTTTATGTACCTGTAGTTGTATGAGGTCTGACTTTGTTGTTCAGGCTTGTCTCGAACTTTTGGGCTCAAGTGATCCTCCCACCTTGGCTTTCCAGAGTGCTAAGATTGCAGGTGTGAGCCACTGTGCTTGGCCTGTTTTATTCTTTTTGATGTTATTACTAATGCAATTGTTTTCTTAATTTCCTTTTCAGATGATTCATTGTTAGTGTATTGAAATGTAATTTTAAATGTTAATTTTGTATCCTGCAGCTTTGCTGAATTCATTTATGAGTTCAGTTTTTGTGTACATACATGTGTGTGTAATCTTTAGGATTTTCTACACATAAGATTATGTCATCTGCAAACATAATTTTATTTCTTCATCTTCTAAATTTTGAGAGATTGAACAAAATCTTGGGCATCAATGTCACTCTTTGTCACCATCATAGTGGGACTTGTTTGGCCTTGGTATGGAATTCACAAGTCACAATGTTAGGCCATATATTCCTTTTCTGTTATAACATTCTTGGCTGGGCGTGTTGGCTCATGCCTGTAATCGCAACACTTTGGGAGGCTGAGGCGAGCGAATCACTTGAGGTCAAGAGTTCAAGATCAGCCTGGCCAACATGGTGAAACCCCGTCTCTACTAAAAGAAAAAAAAAATTAGCCAGGCATGGTGGCATGTGCCTGTAGTCCCAGCTACTCAGGAGGCTGAGGCAGGAGAATCACTTGAACCCAGGAGGTAGAGGCTGCAGTGAGCTGAAGTCGTGCCACTGAACTCCAGCCTGGGCAACAGTGAGACTCTGTCTCAATAAATAAATAAATACATAAATAAATAAATAAAATCTTTAGTGTATTTGTTTCTTTAGTGTCTAAAGAAACAGTGCTATCAATCACCCTTTTAATTAAGCTTTTTTAGTAGTAGCAAAAATCAGGGGAAAGACAAGTACACCATTACATTTGTTTAGTGCCATGCATAAGCCCCCAACATGGGCAAGAAGGAGATCCAAAGCTGCATCATGGTCTGTTAAGTGCTTTTATTGAATACGTCCGTTATCATCCACCTTTTGGAGGGTGGCTTCTACCTGTCTGAAAACTTGGAGGTCTGGTTGACCAGAAAATCTAGGATTTTCCCCAAATTACTGATTTAGTTTATTTTTCATTTTTGGAGACAGAGTCTCTCTCCGTCACCCAAGCTGGAATGCAGTGGTATGATCTCTGCTCACTGCAACCTCTGCCTCCCAGGTTCAAGCCATTCTCCTGTCTTAGCCTCCTGAGTTGCTGGGATTATAGGCATGTGCCACCTTGCCCGGTTATTTTTTGTATTTTTAGTAGAGTCAAGGTTTCACCATGTTGGCCAGGCTGGTCTCGACCTCCTGACTTTAGGTAATCACCCTGCCTCAGCCTCTCAAAGTGCTGGGATTACAGGTGTGAGCCACTGCGCCCAGCCTGATTTAGTTTGAAATTCCATACAACTGGCACCCAACTAAGTGTGAACCCTCAGGAACCCCATCTCTCCTCAGTGGAACAAAGTTCAGCTTTATCTATTTCAAGGTTGGTGCTAATTTCCAGTTGTTGGCCATTTTGTCACAGACCAGTCAGTTAAATTTATCTATCCATAACTGAATATAACTCCAGCCACTTCAGACCCTGATCCTGATTTGAGAGTCAGCGTCTGAAGTGACTGAAGTTA
The DNA here is from genome assembly GCA_963573385.1 of Cacajao melanocephalus. NCBI lineage: Eukaryota > Metazoa > Chordata > Mammalia > Primates > Pitheciidae > Cacajao > Cacajao melanocephalus. Next base: position 345 of record CAUYLG010069327.1, on the reverse strand, counting down.
TGTTCCAGCTCCTTATGTTGCTATAATCACTTCACATAGCTCCTGAAAAGGTCCAGTAGGAAACTTAAGAGTTTTCTGTAGAGCAGTTAGGTTAATTGGAAAGGTCAGTGTATTGCTTTCAGCAAGTGTAGGAAAGTAAGTGGCAGTGATGTTTAGAACATAAAGGGTAACTTTCCACTCTTTGGGGTTTCAGGATAACTCTCACCGGAAATATGACAATAGTAGAATTGTTTTCTGACTTTTAGGCATCGGCCCACAAATCCAAGAACTGCTTTTTTTTTTTTTTTTTTTTTTTTTTTTTTTTTTTTTTAAAGAAAAAGCGACAACAAAACCAAAAAAACATTA
>CAUYLG010069326.1:0-11987 GCA_963573385.1 Cacajao melanocephalus | reverse complement strand
TACTAAGCTCCTGGTAACTAACCTCATTTGTTTCAAAGAACTCCGTGCTGTGTCTTTTAATTATCCAATTTGCCAGTCTGTGTCTTTTGATTGGGGCATTTAGTCCATTTACATTTAAGGTTAATATTGTTATGTGTGAATCTTATCCTGCCATTTTGATGCTAGCTGGTTGTTTTGCCCATTAGTTGTTGCACTTTCTTCAGTGTGTCAATGCTCTTTACCATTTGCACATTTTTGGAGTGGCTGGTCCTGGTTGTTCCTTTCTATGTTTAGTGCTTCTTTCAGGAGCTCTTGTAAGGCCAGCCTTGTGGTGATGAAATCTCTCAGCAATTGCTTGTTCATATAGGATTTTCTTTCTCCTTTGCTTATGAAGCTTAGTTTGGCTGGAATATGAAATTGTAGGTTGAAAATTCTTTTCTTTAAGGATGTTGAATATTGGTCCCCATTCTCTTCTGGCTTGTAGGGTTTCTGCCAAGAGATCCACTGTGAGTTTGATGGGCTACCCCTTGTGGGTAACCTGACCTTTTTCTCTGGCTGCCCTAGCATTTGTTCCTTCATTTCAACCCTGGTGAATCTGATGATTATGTGCCTTGGGGTTGCTCTTCTTGAGGAATATCTTTGTGGTGTTCTCTGTATTTCCTGGACTTGAATATTGTCCTGCCTTGCTAGGTTGGGGAAGTTCTCCTGGAAAATATCCTGAAGAGTGTTTTCCAGCTTGGATTCATTCTCTCCATCACATTCAGGTACACCTATCAAAGCCTTCACATAATCCCATATATCTTAGAGGCTTTGTTCATTTCTTTTCAATCTTTTTTCTCTAATCTTGCCTTCTCATTTTGTTTCATTGAGTTGATTTTCAATCTCTGATATCCTTTCTTCTGCTTGGTCGATTCAGCTATTGAAACTTGTGTATGCTTCATGAAGTTCTCGTGTTGTGTTTTTCAGCTCCATCAATTCATTTATATTCTTCTAAGCTGTTTATTCTCGTTAGCATTTCATCAAACCTTTTTTCAAGGTTCTTCGTTTCTTTGCATTGGCTTTGCAGATGTTCTTTTAGCTCAGAGAAGTTTGTTATTACCCACTTTCTGAAGCCTGTTTCTGTCAATTCATTAGATTCATTTTCCATCCAGCCTTCTTCCCTTGCTGGTGAGGAGCTGTGATCCCTTGGAAGAGGAGAGGTATTCTGGTTTTGGGTGTTTTCATCTTTTTTGCGTTGATTTCTTCCCATCTTTGTGGATTTATCTAACTGTGGTCTTTGTAGTTGGTGACTTTCAGATGGGGTCTCTGAGTGGATGTCCCTTTTGTTGATGATGAAGTTATTTCCTTCTTTTTACTTTTCCTTCTAACAGTCAGGCTCCTCTGCTTTAGGACTGTTGGAGGTCGACTCCAGACCCTGCTTGCCTGGGGATCACCTGCAGTAGCCTCTGCCTTCTCACTGGAAACGGCACTCCAGAGCTGTTCCTATTTGGCCATCTTGGATCCACAAATTCTTATTATATCCCAGTTTACTGTGGTTCCTGCTTAACTAACAATCCTTTGTGGTCCCTGGGTTCTGACCTTGATTCCCTAGAGAAGTCATCCAAATGGAATTGCAACTTTTCTTGGCTAAATAAATGCCTCAAAGGCAAAAGGATCTTCTGAGCTTGTCTACTTTTCTGAATTCCCATTTTCTATTCAACTTTGGCCAGGCAATTTCCCAGTTTGTCAGTTATTTTTCACCACTTCTACAAAAGTACTTTTAATACTTTAACCAGCAGAATTTCATAGGATTTGCTGGCTTGCCCTCATTTTTCTCTCCTATAAAATGGAAATGATAATAAAATGGCACTTTTGCAATGATGTAATGATCATGAAATTACATGATAACAAAAGAAAATATTTTTACAGGCTCTTGCACTAACTTTTACTAGTGTAGACAGCCCATCAACTTCTCCTCCCCTCACCATGTACAGGGTATTTGTTAACTTGGCTTCTGTTCAGTTGCATAAGAAGATGCATAAAAAGTTTTGTTTTTTAAATGCATAAGGAGAGAATGGATTTTTCTTAAGGCAGAGCTCTTCTGACTCTTCTCTATGATAATAGAAGGAAAAGATAAAAGTGGGAAAATGGGGGAAGATGTAGGAAACCCTCCTGGTCTAGCTCTATGGAGTGAAGGTGATCATTTGTGGTTGACCAGGAGAAACAGAATCTGCTCTGTGCAAGAGGCTCTGTCTGACACTAGCACAAAAACTATGCTGAAGCCCAGGGAACAGTTTGCCTAACTCTGTGAATTTTCTTTCTTGAGAATCCAGAGTCCATTTATATTGGAGGCATGGGCAGTGTAGTTGTCATCAACTGTAATGGTAGAAATGAGGCTTCTGTAAGCACTTTTTGTAGGCAGTGTACATGGACAAGGGAGAGTCAGAGCAGGGAGGAAATTGCAAGAAGGAAGAAGGGCAAATTACTTCTGCAGATAGTCTTGTTTATGATGTACTGCTTTGGGGACAATCAGAGATCAATGAAACACTTCAAGAGTGGCTGAGATCCTACTATAATACTAGAGGGGCCTCTTGAGTATTCCACAGTTGAGATGATAATAATAATAATACCAACTGTTTACTTGGCATTGGCCAGATGCCACTGGCTGTTTCACCCCATTGTATGAGACAGGTGCTATTAATTTTGTTTTATAGATGAGGCATATCTGAGGCACAGAGAGGTTGAGTTGGGCACTGAAGTGTTGCTCCAGAATCTAAGCTTCTAACTGCCATGCTATGGTAAGCGAGATTCATGAGTGCACATGAGGAACTCTTGAGCCTTAAAGTCATTTATCAATGCAGCATTCAATGATGACTTACATGCAGGTGTTGAGGTAGGCCCATCACTTTTACCCAAACTCAAAGAACTGAATTTTTATTAAGAAAGAAGAAAGCGTGAAAGAAATGCTTTTCTTCTTTCTGAGAGGTACTACCTCTCAGAAATGGTCATTTAATTGGTTTGGGGTGCATCCCACAAAATCTAGTTTCAAAAGTTCTCCAGGTGATTCCAATGTGCAGTTAGTGTTAACAAACACTGTTGCAAGACTTTTTCTGTTTACATTAATTTAAATATCCCTTGAAAGATAAGAACAGTTGAAACCACCTTTTCAAAATGATGACAGTAAGCAAAATCTGACATAGTTGGCTCCATCTTGCTTCTGACTTCCTTTGGTCATTCCTGGATGTAGGCCAAGCTAACTTTGGGAGGAATTTAGTTTACAGTTTAACTTTGAAGCAAGGATGAAAATAGTCTCTCCCTAAAATGACTCCCCTCCTTATTCAGGGGCTGAAAATACCTTTATAAAAGTAATAAAAGGCCACAAAATTAGGATTATGAATTCTGCTAAAATGTAAGTATAGTTTTCATAATCCCTTTCTGCTCAGTAGTCACATGGCCAGAGGTCATAACGTTTGTGACTTCCCCAATTGCTCTCATAGAAACCATCACATTGTGGAGCCCAAGAGTGTTCCTTTGAGATGTTTTTCAGACTGACCCCACTGGACTCATGACTCATGACTCAACAGGCCCTGTGGCCCTACCCAGAGGTGAAAGCACACAAGGACCATTTTCCACATTCTTATGATTTCGTCCCCAACCATTCAGCAGTAACCTTTCCATGCCCTCCTGCCCACCAAATTGTCCATAAAAACCATAACCTCTGAGCCTTCAGGGAGACGAGTCTGAGTAATGACTCCATCTCCTGCATGGCTGGCCTTGGGTCTTATGTTAATTAAACCTTTTCTCCACTGCAATAATGTGGTCTCAGTGAACTGATTTTGTTGGTGCGGGAGGCGGGAAGAACTCCTTGGGTGATTACATAGTTGTTCTCAAAGTATGGACCTCCAACCAGCAGCATCAGCAGCATCTAGATACTTGCTAGAAGTATAAATTCTCTGGGCCTATCTCAGGCCTGCCAGGTTGGAAACTTTGGGATGGGGCCCAGTGCTTTGTGTTTTAACAAGCCTTCTAGGTGATTCTGATATATGTTAAAGTTTGAGAACCACTGATTTTAGACAATTACCGCAACTTGCATGTAAGAAAGTTTTATTTTGAAGTCATTTTGTCTAATATTAGATTGCCAGCACAATTTACATTTGCAAAGATATGTACCTATTTAAGTACCCATCAACTGTGAATAGATAAAGAAAATGTGGTATATATACACCATGGAATACTACTTAGCTGTAAAAAAGAATTACACAATGTCTTTTGGAGCAATTGGATGGAGCTGGAGGCTATTATTCTAAGTGAGGTAACTCAGGAATAAAAACCAAATACCATATGTTCTCAGTTAGAAGTGGGAGCTAAGCCACAGGTGCCCAGAGGCATACGGAATGACATAATGAACTTTAGAAACTCAGAAGTGGGGATGGTGGGAGACAGGTGAGGGGTAGAAAACTACATATTGGGTAAAACATACACCGCTTGGGTGCACTAAAATCTCAGAATTCACCACTGTATAATTCATCCATGTAACCAAAATCACTTGTACTCCAAAACCTATTGAAATAAAAATATCAGGAAACAACATACTCTGGCACCTATCAGAGGGTGGAGGGTGGGAGGAGGCAGAGGATCAGGAAAAACAACCAATGGACACTAGGCTTAATACCTGGTGATGAAATAATCTGTGCAAGAAACCCCCATGGCACAAGTTACCTGCATAACAAACCTTCACATGCACCCCTGAACTTGAATAAAAGTTAAAAAAAACTAAAAGAAAAAGAAATTTAAGTATATATATTAGAAAATGAAAAATGAAACAAAACAATATTAGATTGTCTAAAAGGTTATTTTCCACCTTCGAAAGCCGCTATTGGTATGTTTATCTTTCGTATTTATTTCTTTATTTTATCCATCTAATTTACCTCATTTTTAGATAAATTCTCACTATATCCCTGGGAAGCCTTTACTGATGGATTTAGTCTAGATGAGATTGTGTAGTAAAGCTTTATGCTGCATTTTTCTCTATAAGACTCAAATAGGAATTATGAATAATTTATCAGGTACCAATGGATTGATAATATTTTGGTTAATAAGTCAGAAATGCAGGAAAACAGAGTTTCTTTTAATTAAGAAACTGCATATGCCTCTGAGGAATAAATCAAGAGTTGGAAAGTAGTATATAAAACCTAGTCTGTAACTCTTCTGAATTTTTTTTTGTTATGTGAATTGTAGTAATTGTTGCAGTTAGGGAGGTACACACTTGGGAAGCCAGCTGGTGACTTAGACAAGGTCAGAATTATTATTCGATAAGGTCATCACATTCCTGGATCTGGTTCTCAGCTCTGCAGGCCCAGAAATTAATTTTTCAAGCTTGCCCTGAGGTGACATCCTCTGGGCATTCTTACCAAACCAAATGCCTAAGAGACTGATGTGTTGTCCAGAGTTCTGTTTTATTAACTCATCCTTTTAAATATGTAAATACTTTCAGGGAGAGTAGAATGTTTGTATTGTTATATGTGAATTCTCTTTCTTCTCAGTAAAATTACCTAAAAAGACAAATTATAATCAGAAGTTTGCTCAGTGAGCATAGAGTCAATCCAGGGAAAATGAATTGGATGATTAAATGTCGATGACATCCATCTTCACTTGGGATGCTTTTGTAAGAGGGATTGGATACTTGTTTTTACTGGGGTCAGGACATGTTCCTTCCTGGGCTGTCCTAGGTGCTCTCTTCTTATAGATCCTTTACTGTCTTTCCTCTAGATCATTCCCTTTTTGTTAATATATTCTTTCGTAATGCAATTTAGGACAATGAAGACAATGCAATTTATTTGATTATATGTTCTAATAGTCTTTGTCTGTTGAGGCTGTATCTTAATCTCAATAAATATTATCCAAACATTATCAAACTCCTCAGTCAACAATTTATAGGATTTTTTTAGGGTAGATGATTTCTTTATTTTTTACAGAAAACCATTCTAAGTTGCTTCCTGTTGATTTCCTATACTTTTATTTACTTTCAAAGTATAATTTGAATGCTCTGTACATGTGTTTGTGTGTGTGTGTGTGTTTGTGTGTGTGTGTGTGTGTGTGTGTGTGTGTGTTGCCTGTAGGAGTGGAGGTAAGATGTTTGACTGTCATTCTACTGTATTTTATCAAATCCAGGACACCATTATTCATGAGAAAAAGTGTATCTTAGAACTAAGGAAAAAACCTCTCCTGGTTATGATACAATGCTTTAGCACTTGGACTTTTTATTTTACACTTATAGGGTAATCACTTTTAGACTTTCTTACACATAGATTAAAAAAATCATGTATCACTCTCTTCATATTTAAAAAGGAATAAGAAACATAAATTTATTGAAGTGTTTCTTAAACGTAATTACATACAGAATCCTGTTCTTCTGAATCACTTCTCAACTTAGAGTTATCTACAGCCATGTTTTCAATACAATGTCATTATTAATGTCATTAAAAGCATTTATGAAGCTGTGTTTATTTAAAAGTGCTCTATCATCGATAACCATTTAACAAATTTTGATGGCAGTCCATTTCTATTTGACTACACATTTTTTTTTCCTTCATTGAAGCAAAGGTAGCTGAGTGGTAAGAACTTATCTTCAAAGTCAGCAGGAAGTTTCCAACTAATGGTAGTCCTATTTAAAATCTGAATTGATCTCAGAGCTTTAAAATTTTTTTCCATTTGTTTGGAAAAAAAATGGGAATTTATCTCATCCTTAGCTGCATTGCTTGGTGTAGAGAGGTAATTCTTCAGCACCTTACAACATTGGCATGACCTGGGAGCTCATTAGAAATGCAGAATCTTTGATTCCTTCTCAAATTAACTGAATCAGAATCTGTACATTTAGCATGATCCCCAGGGTGATTCAAGTTAGAGAAGCATTACTGTGCATCATAGTTTTATCCACTTGTGGGATTTTTCCTTTATCAATTGCTATAATGTTCTTGGTTGCTCCTTTGTGGGAACATTTGGATTTGTCATTATTTCTCCAATAATGACTATTTAATCATTTCCAACACCCCTCTATGTCTGTGTCTTTCTGCGTACATAATTACTTGGTTTTGATAAATCGCACTCTAGTTTTTAAGACATTGTAAAAGATCATTACATTCCTTATGCCAACAAGTACACATAATTCAATTGAAGTGATATAATGTAAACAATATGAACAATAACAGTCATGATCCCTGTTAATAGTGACTGTAAAATGACATGACTAAATTGTAAAGCTATTAAAATATGAGCGAGTATGTATACTTTAGAATTAATGAAATATATGCCAATCATTTAGTTAAGCATTAGGCTCTTTCCTACTCTTTGCTTCACTCCTTTTGTCCTGCAAGGAGGGAAATGCTAGTGCAGTTGGGATTGTATTTCTAGTCCTATGTTTAATGGATGAGAACCTTTGGGCTGCAGAGATAGAAACAGTGAACAGGGTTGGGAGAATCCTGCAGGAGGACAGACCAAGGCTGTGTCTGCAGAGTCAGACATCTCATTTTGTAAAAATATTTATTTGTTTGAGTGTTCATCCTCAACACAGCAACACCAGCTTTCCCTGCTCTGTACGACAGAGTAGATCTCACTTCTCCAGAATCTACATGGCTCTATGAGCAGCCTTCTTAAATTGGATATTTGCTTTACCACAGATTTAATCAGGCATAGTCAGTTGCTAGTCCCATTGAGTGGCTCAGGGGTAAGGACAGGGGTAAAAATCTGGTTAAATTAACTTGGCTGGTGTAAAATTGGGATATATAATCAGTTTAATCCAGGATTGCTGGATTGCTCACTCCGTAATTTTTTTTGCTATATTCTCAAATGGTTTGGGGCTGCTGTGTAGTCAAAGCATTAAAAAATTGGAATATTGAGCATAGAACAATCCAAGTTTATCCACATGAAAGCTTTCAGATCTCAAATGCCTCCGTATTTGATTTTCATATAGTCATTTTTTGTCTCTGTTACCAAACATACTCTAGAGTGACATATAGTTCACACATTGATAGGAAGTGCTTTCTTCTGAACTTTAGTACGTCTTTCAAAATCTTTAGGATAATATTCACACTGAAAGGCAACCCATGTAATATTTACTAGATTTACTTATTTTTTATTTTTATTATTTTTAAAATTGTACTTTAAGTTCTGGGATACATGTGCAGAACGTGAAGGTTTGTTACATAGGTATACACGTGCCATGGTAGTTTGCTGCACCCATTAACCAGTCATCTACATTAGATCTATCTCCTAATAGTATCCTTCCTCTACGTCCTCACTCCTAACAGGCCATAGTGTGTGATGTTTCCCTCCCTCTGTCCATGTGTCTCATTGCTCAACTCCCACTCTTATTTATGAGTAAAAACGTGTGATGTTTGGTTTTCTGTTCCTGTGTTAGTTTGCTGAGAATGACGGTTTCCAGTTTCATCCATGTCCCTGCAAAGGACATGAACTCATCCTTTTTTATGGCTGTATAGTATTCCATGTGTATGTGTGCCACATTTTCTTTATTCACTCTGTCATTGATGAGAATTTGGATTGGTTCCAAGTCTTTGCTATTGTGAACAGTACTGCAATAAATACAAGTGTGCATGTGTCTTCATAGTAGAATGATTTATAATCCTTTGGGTATATACCCAATAATGGGATTGCTGGGTCAAATGGTATTTCTGGTTCTAGATGCCTGAGGAATTGCCACACTGTCTTCCACAATGGTTGAACTAATTTACACTCCCACCAACAGTGTAAAAGCGTTTCTATTTCTCCACATCCTCTCCAGCATCTGTTGTTTCCTGACTTTTTGGTGATTGCCATTCTAACTGGTGTGAGATGCTATCTCAATGTGGTTTTGATTTGAATTCCTCTAATGACCAATGATGATAAGCCTTTTTTCATATGTTTGTTGGCCGTGTAAGAGCTAATATCCAGAATCTACAAGAAACTTCAACAAATTTACAAGAAAAAAACAACCCCATCAAAAAGTAGGCAAAGGATAGGAACAGACACTTCTCAAAAGAAGACATTTATTTTTATTTTTTAATTTAAAAATAGAATCAGCTTATACTATTTTCTAGATTTAATTTTCCTAAATAGAATGTCTGATCTTTATTTGTCTCTCGATGTTTTTATATTTGGGGTAAGCGGTTACTTGTGAGTGGGTGGGAGGAGGCACATCTATTTTGTGAACAAGGTCCTGTAAGCCTTAGAGCTCTTATAAAAAAAGAAAAAGGAAGTTTTTTTTAATTTTCTTTTTCCAGTAGAGAATAAAAATAAGAGACTAATTACTCGGATATACCTTTAGTAACCTGTAGCTTCTTGGAAAGCTAAAATGTGCCATGATATCTGTATCAGTCAGGGCTCTCTGAGGGACAGGACTAATAGGCTAGATGTATAAATGAAGGGGAGTTTATTAAGGATAATTGACCCACACCATCACAAGGTAAAGTCCCATAATAGGCCATCTGCAAGCTGAGAAGCAAGGAAGCCAGTCCAAGTCCCAAAACCTCGAAAGTAAGGAAGCCAACAGTGCAGGCTTCAATCTGTAGCTGAAGGCCTGAGAGCCCTTGACAAACCACTTTTGTAGGTCCAAGAGTCCAAAAGCTGAAGAACTTGGAGTCCGATGTTTGAGGGCAGGAAGCATCCCGCATAGGATAAAGACAAATGCCAGAAGATTCAGCAAGTCTATTCTTTCCAACTTCTTCTGCCTGCTTTATTCTAGCTGTGCTGGCAGCTGATTAGATGGTGCCCATGCAGATTGAGAGTGGGTTTGTTTCTCCCAATCCACTGACTCAAATGTTAATTTCCTTTGGCAACACCATCACAGACACACCTGGAACAATACTTTGCATCCTTCAATCCAATCAAGTTGACAGTCAATATCAACCATCACAATATCAAAGAGACTTATTCCTTAAAGCCTTCCTGCTTTCTGCACCCTTCTAATACTTCTTTATTCTGCATTGACACGGAGACTTCTGTTCTTTTTCCATGAATATTTAAAGCTTGCTATTATAAAATCATGTTAGCTAGTTCCAAGTGAAACTTGAATATCAAATACTTTAGAGGGCAAACCTAGAATAGTTAAAAATTAAAAACAAAAGAAAACAAAACAACTTTAATCAAGTGGTCATTAAATATAAAATTTAAAATTTGAGAAGGGTGAATTTATTGTTACTAAATTCGTTAGAAGTTATGCAGCTTTATTTTCCAAATCATTATTCTTTCATTTGAATGAAATCTTATTTACTTATCATGAGGACTGTATGTCAATATTATTTGCTTACTTTAATGAATGTCGTCTTCTACTGTATTCACCTGGTTCTGTTGAAAGATGTCTGTAAACTCTTTCTGTTGTATGATTACAAGGTTACAGGAAACCAGACCTTTCTAAAATACTGGCATAAGACCAAAAATATACTTGTACTTCTGTTTTATCACTGTACTTTGAGACCAAATTAACATGTAAAAAAATTGATGGCTGTTTACAAAATAGAAAGTGGATGCCTTTGCAATATGGCTTTTTGAATAAATATTTAAAGTGCATTCAAATGCATGTTTAGTGCAGAAATATGTGAGAAGTATTAGAAATACAAACAAGCAGAAACGACTATAACTAACTCAAACATCTGCTCTTCAGAGAGAAGCACTGTGAAAACCAGTTTTCTCATTTTCTGTCTCTCTTCATATGGGTAGATATGAACATAGATATCTACCTGTAAATACATATAATATTTGGAACTAACTGCACATGCCATATTTCTTTTTAAATTTAGTAATAACATATCATAAAAGTGGTTTCATGTCACTAAATATAATAACTTTACTTCCAAGGTGGTATTCATGGTGTGGATTTAACATCATTAATTAAACAAATTCCTTAATATTAGACAATGTAACATGAAGTGGACACTTGCTAAAAGAGGTTCTGATCACCATGAACTTTGAGTATGAGGTTGTGCTTATGTACACAAAGGGATTAGAAAGTGCAAAGAAAAATAGGGTTCAGGTGTGAATTATATGTTGCATATATGTAAGATATGCTAGAAAATAAATTGTACTCAACTTGTAGGTTAAGGAATGGAGACAATATGCATCTAAAATATAATAGGACAGAATTGTCTTTGTCACTCATACAGACTTAAGGAAAACAACCCTGAAGAGTCTTGTCATGGACTTGAAATTCTCATCTGTGCGTGGACAAGACTCTGAAACATACTCACTATGTTTTTTCCTGCCGTTGGTAAATCTGGAACTATTAAGTGATTCTAAAGAACATTAGACTTAGAAATACTATATAAAGCCTGAAGAATGAAGATAAAATTTTAAAAGTTGTTCAACCTTGAAACAGTATAATCATAGGTGATTGCTAACAAATATTTCACACTATACAATTACTTTCATACCATACAGTAATGTTCATACCATAGCAAAAAAGTTCATACCATAGCAATTATGATGTGGCATAAATAGATACTACATACTTTTTTCTTCCTGGTGTTATAATGAACTGTTGTATTTATTGAAGGATAATATTTTTCTCTGAATAATTTCAGCTTTTAATAAATATCCTACATTTGCTATTTTAATAACACATTTTGAAATGATTGGATTTAAATATACTATATAGTATTTCCTCACCTAAAGATGTATAGATGCTTCTTGAAAGCTCTTCGTGATGATTTAATACACACACACACGCGCGCGCGCGCGCGCAAGCTCTCTTATTTAATACAATATAAGACTACAGCTTTTAGGAAGAAAGCTGTTTTCTTCCAATTATTTCTTCCCACAACTTACTTATACATTCTTCAATTTGTTGCTCTAAGATAATTATTTTTTTTTTAATTTTTGAAAGAAAGAAAAAGAGGTGAGAAAGTGAGAGTGAAAGAAAGAAAAAAAAAGAATGTAAGAGAGAATGAAAGAGGAAGAGAAAGAGGGAGAGAGAACGAGATTCTTGTTCTATTGCCCAGGCTAGAATGCAGTCTAAAAATGGGTATTAAAAACCTCTTTTA
>CAUYLG010069324.1:0-25471 GCA_963573385.1 Cacajao melanocephalus | reverse complement strand
GTTGAACTAATTTACACTCCCACCAACAGTGTAAAAGTGTTCCTATTTCTCCACATCCTCTCCAGCATCTATTGTCTCCAGATTTTTTAATGATTGCCATTCTAACTGGCGTGAGATGGTATCTCAATGTAGTTTTGATTTCCATTTCTAAAAAATATTGAACGCATCATGAATTTGTGTGTCATCTTTGTGCAGGGGCCATGCTAATCTTCTCTGTATCGTTCCAATTTTAGTATATGTGCTGCCGAAGCGAGCACGTATTTTTCTATTTCTATTTTCTATTTCATTGTGTTTGGAAAACATACTTTGTATTATAATAATGATTTTAAATCTATTGAGGCTGTTTTATGGCCTATTAGATGGCCTATTCTGGAGAATTTTCATGTGTATTTGAGAAGAATGTGTATTCCAGTGACGCAGGTGGAGTACTCTATAGATATCTGTTAGGTGTAGTTAGTTTATAGTGTCCTGTTGTCCTCTATTCATATCCTTGCTGATCTTCTACCTAGTTGTTCTGCCCATTAGTGAAAGCAAGGTATTGAACCTTATTAACGTTATTGTTGAATTGTCAGTTTTTCTCTTCAATCCTGTCAGTTTTTCTCTTCAATCCTGTCAGTTTTTGCTTCATGTATTTTGTGGTTCTGTTATTGGGTGTATATATATTTATAATTGTTATATCTTCCGGAGACATTAGCTCTTTTATCATTATAAAAGGTCCCTATTAATCTCTAGTAACTTTCATGTTTAATAGTATTTTACTGGCCATTATTATAACCACTCCAGCTCTCTTATGGTTGCTGTCGCCAGATATATATTTTTCCATTCTTTTATTTTCTGTCTATTTGCATTTTTGAATTTAAAGTGTGTCTCTTGTAGATAACATATAGTTGGATTATGTTTGTATTCATTCCGGCAATCTCTATCTTTTGATTGGACTGTTTAATCCATTCACTTTTCACGTCATCATTGATATGGTTAGATTTACCTTTGTGTTTTTCTTTCTGCTTTCTATATATTTCATGACTACTCTGTTCCTTTTTTCCTCCCTTGTTAACTTCCTTTGTCTTATGTTGATATTTTCTAGTGTACCATTTTACTTCTTTAGTAATTTTTTCACTACATATTTTTTAAATTTTAATTTCTATTTTTTGAGACAGGTTGTCACTTGCCACACAGACTGGAGTGCAGTGGTGCAATCATAGCTCACTGGAGCCTCAAATTCCTGGGCTCAAGCAGTCCTCCTGCCTCAGCCTTCCAAGTAGCTGGGACTACATGTGTGCACCGTCATGCCCAGCTAATTTTTTTAATTTTTTGTAGAATGGGGTTTCACTATGTTGTCCAGGCTGGTCTTGAACTCCTGGTCTCAAGTGATCCTCCTCTTTGACCTCCCAAAGTGCTGGGATTTCAGACATGAGCCAATGTGCCTGGCCCTGAGGTAATTTCTTAATGGTCTCTATAATGCTTATAATACATCTCTTAATGTATCAGAATCAACTCTAGTTGTATACTACCTTTATTATAGTAAGATATAGAAACTTTGCTCTTAAATATAGCTCCTTTCTCTCCATACTGTTCTGTGGCTAGTAAGTGTATATACAAATGTTACAAATTCAGTAATATATTGTTATAATTACTGCTTTATATAATCCTATGTCTTTTAAAGAAGCTAAGAAAAGAAATAACAGCAGAAATACATGTATAGAGTTTCTTCTTTAAAAAAATATTAGGTCTGGCCTGGTGGCTCACACCTGTTATCCTAGCACTTTGGAAAGCCAAGGAAGGAAGATTGCTTGAACTCAGGAGTTCAAGACCAGCCTGGGCAACATACTGAGACCCTGTCTTCACAAAAAAATATATAAATTAGCCTGGCATGATGGTGCATGCCTCTAGTCCCAGCTACTTGGGGAGCTGAGGCAGGAGGATCACTTGAGCCTGAGAGGCAGAGGTTGCAGTGAGCCAAAATCACGCCACTGCACTCCAGCGTGGGCTACAGAGCAAGTCTCTGTCTCAGAAAAAAAAGAAAGAAAGAAAAGAAAATGTCCCGAGACTTTAAATGATTGTTTTCGTATTTTGCTGGAGAGAGAGTCTATGTCCCTAACACAGCCGTTCTGGAACCACCCCCCAGACGATGTGGCCTCATCTTTTCACCTCTTAGTCTTCCTGAACAAGAGTCTAAATTAATCCTTCAGTACTGTTTTCTAATATCCTTGAAACGTTCTACTTCTTTTTCCTGTCTACCTGTTCTTATTTCATTTCTATTCATTTTAGTTTCCTATTTTTTGACATTTTAAATGTAGATGATTTCTTCATCATTATTTGAGCGTCTTAACCTTTATTTTTCATTTTCTCCTATAATATTAAATTCAATTTCCAGTGGGTGATTTTAATGACTATCTTTCTTCATATGTTTTGGAGTTTTAGTTTGCAACTTTGTTTTTTGTTTGTTAATTTTAAGAGTGTCTTGCTTGTTTGCCCAGGCTGGAGTGCAATGGAATGATTATAGCTCACTGCAGCCTTGACCTCCTGGGCTCAAGCATTCCTCCAGCCTCTGCTTTCTGAGTAGCTAGCACGACAGATGTGTGCCATCACACCCAGATAATTTTTTAATTTTCTTTTTTTTTTTTTTTTTGAGACAAAGTCTTGCTCTGTCACCCAGGCTGGAGTGCAGTGATGCATGGTGGCTCACGGCAACTCCACCTCCAGGGCTCAAGCGATTCTCCTGCCTCAGCCTCCCAGATAGCTGGTATCACAGGCACACCACCACACCTGGCTAGTTTTTGTATTTTTAGTAGAGACAGGGTTTCACCATGTTGGCCAGGTTAGTCTCGAACTCCTGACTTCCAGTGATCCACCCACTTCAGCCTCCCAAAGTGCTGGGATTACAGGTGTGAGCCATCGTGCCTGGCCTAATTTTTAAAAATTTTTTTGTAGAGATGGGGGCTTACTATGATGCTCAGGCTGATCTTGAACTCCTGGCCTCAAGCCATCCTCCTATCTCTGCCTCCCAAAACACTGGGATTATAGGCATAAGCCACCACGCCCAGCTGCAAGTTCATTCTAAAGCAATTGTTTCTTTCTCTTTTGTTGTTGATCTTCTTTCTGTCCTCCTTGTTTTTACTTTTCTCCATCTGGAAACCTTAAGATTTCCTTCACTGGACATCTGGGCATCCTACTAAGAGCCACATGTTATGATGCACATTCAGAATTTCTGCCCACATGATGTTGTGAATATGGCAAAATTGATTTCAGAAACAGCAGTTCCAGCTCATTCTGGACCATAGAGATGTCTATATGCTCCCATATCCCACATCTAGGCTCATCAGAGGTCAGCCACAGTTGGTGGTTTTGTAAGCTTCCTTTAGAAGGAAGAGAAGATTCTCCTCAACTTCAAAAAAGTGACTGCAGTTCCAGCCCCACATTTAACCTGGAGCAGTTTTAGTCCCTTTCAGCTTCTGGACTGATGTTGCCTCTGCCTATTACTTGGACCTAGAGCCTTCCAGGCCCGCTGCTTCCACACTGCCCATTGATTTACATTGCCATTGCATTTCTGTTTGGAGGAATATTCATCTTGGTTTTGAGCTCAACTACATGTTTTTAGACTTTTCTTATCTGTCATTGCCTTTGCTTGGAACAGAATCAGTGATCAAAGCGGGATCATTGCCCCAGCTTGCCCAGAGTCCCAATCCCATCCTGAATTTGCAGTCAGACATTTCAGGCTGTAGTCTCTAGCTTCTCCGTAACATTCACAATAGCTGTCTGGATAGAAGCTGATGGGTGGAATGGATCAGCAAGACACAGAAGCCAGGAGTAAAAATACGTATATATGAGGCCGGGTGCAGTGGCTCACACCTGGAATCCCAGCACTTTGGGAGGCTGAGGCGGGCAGATCACAAGGTCAGGAGTTCAATACCAGCCTGGCCAATATGGTGAAACCCTTCTCTACTAAAAATACAAAAATTAGCCAGGTGTGGTGGCACGCACCTGTAATCCCAGCTACTTGAGAGGCTGGGACAGAGGAATCACTTGAACCTGGGAGGCGGAGGTTGCAGTGAGCTGAGATCGTGCCACTGCACTCCAGCCTGGGCGACAGAGTGAGACTCCATCTCAAAAAAAACCAGTGTGAGCCAGAGTTGGGGTAGGGTAATGGTGAAGCCTGAGGTAGGGTTCCCAGCAGGGCAAGATTGTTTTGTTTTGTTTTGTTTTGTTTTGTTTTGAGACAGATTCTCACTTTGTTGCCTAGGCTGGAGTGCAGTGGCACGATCTTGGCTCACTGCAACCTTTGTCTCCTGGGTTGGAGCAATTCTCCTGCCTCAGCCTCCTGACTAGCTGGGATTACAGATGTGTGCCACCATGCTGGGCTAATTTTTGTATTTTTAGTAGAGATGAGGTTTCACCAAGTTGGACAGGCTGGTCTTGAACTCCTGACCTCAGGTAATCCACCCACCTCGGCCTGCCAGAGTGCTGGGATTACAGCTGGGATTACATGCCCAGCCCAGCAGGGCAAGATTCTATGCAGGACAACAAAGTTAGAAGTTAAAACGAGGTAAGATGTTCAAGGTCAGTGTCTAAAGCAGGAAACAGCTAGTAATAAGGAGTAATCTAGTAGTACTGTGTTCTGACAAAGATGTAATTAACTGAGGCCCTGTAGGAGCCATGATCTACCCAGCCATACTGCCCAAAGAGAAAATACTTCAAAAGCCAAGGTTTGTTAAAGTAAAAGTAGGCCGGGCTCAGTGGCTCACACCTGTAATCTCAGTACTTTGGGAGGCTGAGGCAGGAGCATCGCTTGAGCCCAGGAATTTGAGACAGTAACATCCTGACTCTACAAAAAAAAATTTTTTTTTAATTAGCTGGATATGGTGGCACACATCTGTAGTTCCTCCTACGTGAGAGACTTGGGCAGGAGGATTGCTTGAGCCCAGGAGGTTGAAGCTGCAGTGAGCCGTGTTCACACCACTGTACTGCAGGCTGGGCAACAGAGTGAGATCCTGTCAAAAAAGAAAATGGAGTTTGTTTCCTATGATCCATGTTAGAAGAAAAAAAAAAAAAGAGGATTTGGGATTTACGTCTTCTCCAGGAGAATCTGTCCTCTCAAATTTTCTTATATTATTGTCCAACTCTATCAAGGCCCTAAACTATCCCCTGATAGTAGGATCCTGTTTCTTAGGGTCTCTGAAGAAGACTTTGAATTTATGTATTTTTGGGTTCTTGGTTCTCCTTCATCAGGATCTCATCTATGATTCTGTATCTTTCTGGAACAGGAACTTAAGTCTTAGGCCTTAAGAGGTAGTAGATTTTTTTAAACACAATACTTAGTATTTCATTGTATTCCCAATGTGTAATTCATTAATGGCTATTTTCAGGATTTCGGAACTACAGTGAAAATAAATCACTATTAATGGAATCTGGCAACCAAGTGTGTTTACCAGAAAATAAGAACTTCTCTGGGCAGGGCATGGTGGCCCACATCTCTAATCCCAAAACTTTGGGGATGCTGAGACAGGAGGATCCCTTGAGGTCAGGAATTCGACACCAGCCTGACCAACATGATGAAACCCCGTCTCTACTAAAAATATAAAAATTAGCCAGGCGTCATGATGGGCACCTGTAATCCCAGCTGCTCTGGGAGGCTGAGGCAGGAGAATCACTCGAACCCAAGAGGCAGAGGTTACAGTGAGCTGAGATCCCACCACTGCGCTCCAGCCTGGGTAACAGAGCAAGATTCCAGCTCAAAAAAAAGTAATAATAATAAATAGCTTCTCTGAGATAATTACAATTAGGTTAAAATTTTTTCAAAACTAGTTACTGCTTTCAATTCTAAAATACTAAAAGACTGTGATCAAAATGAACAGTTTGCCTTGGTTTTTAGCTGAATTTTAAAGTCTTCTTAGATGTCCGGTTCCCAGGGATTTGGAAAGAGCCTTAGTTGAGAAGGATTATCTCTTAGTTGAGATCTGAAATATTTAATGAGCTATCAACCTGTATTATTCCCATTTCCGCAGGCTGCTTTTTTTGTTTTTTGTTTTTGAGGGCCTTTTTTGAGACAAGGTCTCACTCGGTCACCCAGGCTGGAGCGCAGTGGCACAATCACAGCTCACTGCAGCCTCCACCTCCTGGGGTCAAACAATCCTCTCTCACCTCAGCTCCTCAACTGAGTAGCTGTGACTACAGGCACATGCACCACACCCAGCTAATATATATATATATATATATATATATTTGTTGTTGTTGTTGTTGTTAGAGATTGGGTTTCTCCACGTTGCCCAGGCTGGTCTCAAACTCCTGGGCTCGAGCGATCTGCCCGCCTCAGCCTCCTAAAGTGCTGGGATTACAGGTGTGAGGCACCATGTTCAGCCTTCAGGCTGCTTTTGAAATCCCATACATGTTAGCATGTGAGCTTGCTAACAATGATTTCACATTCATCTAATTTCTGAGCCCCAGAACTGTCAGGTGAAGGCAGCCAGTACCTGGAGGATGATGCGTGTGACTTACATGGTCGTCCCAAAGGACGGTAAAATGATGCCCGGCATTCTCTCTAAAGACACACTATAAAAGGAGAGAAGAGCACTGTCAAAAGGCATTGATTCCATGCTATTTAGGAAGGACAGAGGGAAATGATATGTGCACAGAGTTCTCCCACAGATATGATGAAGGCAAAGGAGAAGATGTCTGAAGCTACTTTGGCTAATTAGATCCTATTCCGATGTCTGAAAAGACTAGTGGAATTAACATATACATTGATGGCATATTTTTACAATCTCGTAAATAGGTAGCATTTATTTCAGTGATATAATAAAAGAGTAATTATCTTTTAGTCCTGAGAAGAGTTTGCTTAGTACGGTAAGGGTGACTCAACATTAAGAAATGCCTTAATTCACTTCATTAACTATTCAAAGGAGGAAACTGATACGCTCATCTAAATAGATTTTTTTCAATGTAACAGAATTCAACATTTTGAAAACTTCCTTAAGGAAACTTTCAACCACACAAATATGAAGAGAGGCTAGTACAGCAAACCCTGTGCATTAGTCAGCTTCGGCAATGACTAACATTTACTGCTTTTTAATATTCCTGTTTTATTAACACTTCTGGCTCCCCTCAGGCTCTGGCCTTTGTCCACAGACAGCAGGGTATAGTGTGAATGATCACGCTCACCACTACACACTCCAACATTTAGCAAGGGAGTGAAAGCCATTCCCTTTCATTTAGAATTTTTTTGTACAGAGAGGTGAGAGATTGCTAGTAAACTTTTCCAGGAATAGCATGTATTTCTGTACACTTAGTTATCGAATCTTTAAATGATCTAAAATGTCAAAATTATAGTTCAGTAAACAGGAATACAGTCTTAATAATATTCTCTTCTAATTTAGTCTGATAAAAGACTTTCGTGTTCTGCCTGGTGCGGTGGCTCACGCCTGTAATCCCAGCACTTTGGGAGGCCAAGGCGGGCTGATCACCTGAGGTCGAGAGTTCGCGACCAGCCTGACCAACATGGAGAAACCTCATCTCTACTAAAAATACAAAATTAGCAGGGTGTGGTGGCTAGCACCTATAATCCCAGCTACTCAGGAGGCCAAGGCAGAAGAATCACTTGAACCCAGGAGGCAGAGGTTGCGGTGAGCTGAGATTGCACAGCTGCACTCCAGCCTGAGCAACAAGAGTGAAACTCCGTCTCAGAAAAAGAAGAAAAAAAGATTTTTATGTTCAAAAAAAGATAACGTTTTAATGTATCTAATGTTTTAATATATCTAATCTTTTTAGCAACCATCAAAAAGGTCTAAGTCCATCAATAAGTGAATGGATAAACAAATAGTTACATATTGTTACATATCAATAGTAACATGATATGTAACAACCTCAAAACAATTATGCTACGTGAAGGAAACCAGACAAAAAAAAATAAATGTTGTATGTTTCCTTTTATATAAAATTCAAGAAAATGCAAATTAATGGATATAGAGAGAAAGTAGATCAGTGAGCACCCCAGGCAGAGGCAACAAAAGAGAGATTCTCAAGAGGCAGGATTTTGAGAAAACTTTTGAGGGTGATGATGTGTTCACCATCTTGGCTGCGGTGATGGCTTCCCAGGTATACATGTCAAAACTTATCAAATTATACACTTTAAACATGTGCAGTTTATTGGATGTCTGTTAGACCTCAATAAAGATGTTTTTAAAAATGTATACGATTCCAGAGCTCTCTAGTCTCAAAAAAAATTTTTTTTAAGTATAAGAACAGGCCAAGTGTGGTGGCTCATTCTTGTAATCCCAGCACTTTGGGAGGTCGAGGTGGGCAGATCACCTGAGGTCAGGAGTTCGAGATCAGCCTGGCCTGCATATCTACTAAAAATATAAAAATTAGCCAGGCATGGTGGCAGGCACCTGTAATGCTAGCTACTCGGGAGGCTGAGGCAGGAGAATTGCTTGAACCCGGGAGGTGGAGGTTGCAATGAGCCAAGATCGTACCATTGCATTCCAGCCTGGGTGACAAGAGCAAAATGCTGTCTCAAAAAAAAAAAAAATGCGTAAGAACAGACTTTGATAGAATTTCCCTTTCACTTATAATGGCTATATTTGGTTCTAAGCAATCTTTTGATATTCTCTAGGGTTAGCTCATTCAGTCATTAAAGTTATTCCAGACATTTACAAAGAGATAGATGCGTATAAACAAATAAAATATGCTAGCTTATGACATAGGGCTAGAGGGTTAAAATGTGTAAAATTTTTTTTAATGTTAATAAGTTAGCACAAATTTTCTATTTTTTGAAACAGAGTCTCATTCTGTCACCAGGCGCCAGGCTGGAGCGCAGTGGCGCGACCTTGGCTCACTGCAACCTCCACCTCCCAGGTTCAAGCAATTCTCTTGCCTCAGTCTCCCGAGTAGCTGGGACTACAGGCGCACACCACTGCGCCCAGCTAATTTTTTTGTATTTTTAGTAGAGATGGGGTTTCACCATGTTGGCCAGGATGGTCTTGATCTCTTGACCTCGTGATCCGCCTGCCTCGGCCTCCCAAAGTACTGGGATTACAGGCGTGAGCCACCGCGCCTGGCCAGCACAACTTATTTTATACCATGCAAATAGTGAAAGAAAGCCTGCTTAACTTGAAATGTTATCTTCCAGAAACCTCCAACGCACAGCATGTATATGCAAAACACTAACAGTCTTCTCACTAAAAAACGTCTTGAAGAAGACAAAGATGCCTAGTACTATTGCTACGTTTCAATATTTACTCAACTTCCTGGCCAATGAGAAAAGGCCAGAGTAAGAACAGATACCTTAAAAAGGTACAGGAAGCCAAGAGACTGGTGTGATTATTTATAGACCGTATGATCATCTAATTAGAGAATCCACAGAAAAATTACTGGAGCTATAAGAGAATTCAATACAGTATTCTTAGCCTTCCTATATGCCAAAATATCTATTTAAAAAACACAGTTGGGTGCCAGGGGAAGATGTCATTTATGACAGCAACAAAAATTGGTCTACAAAATATTCAGGAGTAAACCTATCAAAAATGTGCAAGACCTGTTTGAAGAGACCCTTACCTCACACGTAAGAGAGGATTTCAGTGAATAGATATTTCATGGACTGACTGGGAAGACCCAGCGTGGCCAAGATGTTGAAACAGGACTTCCCTGACACCTTGGGACAGCACCATGTCACAGTCCTTCCTACTTTGGGAAATTAATTAGGGTATGGTTTTCTCTTTTTCTTGAGATGGAGTCTCGCTGTCGCCCAGGCTGAAGTGCAGAGGCACAATCTCTGCTCACTGTAACCTCCGCCTCCTGGGTTCAAGTGATTCTCCTGCCTCAGCCTTTTGAGTAGCTGGGATTACAGGCGCGCACCACGACACCCAGCTAAATTTTTTTTTGTATTTTTGGTAGAGACAGGGTTTCACCATGCTGGCCAGGCTGGTCTCAAACTCCTGACCTCAAGTGATCTGCCCACCTCAGCCTCCCAAGGGATATGTTTTTTTTAATGAGGCAAGTTGCATCCATATCTCATAGGAAATAATAGTTACTGGGAGCATCTTTTATTCAAAACATCTTGGTTTGGAGATTGTGCTGGCTTCTTCTACAGCTTCAGTGTCCTGAATTGAGTGAATGAAGTGGAACCACGGATAGGCTGTCTCCTCCACAGGTGAGGTGAAGAGGTGATGCCTGGAGTCACTTGAGCCCAGAGTTTCTGCCTTCGAAGCCATCTCCCTGTGGTGCCCATAAAGCATGACTGTGGCTGACCACGTCTCTGCCTTCACCTTCTAGCTAAGTGAGCCACACCAGCTCAGTAACCCCAGCAGAGCGCTGTGGGTGGTCTCTGGATGTTGGAAGCATTGTTTTCACTGAAACTTACATGCAAGACTAATTAAGGCTGGGCATGGTGGCTCATGCCTATAACCCCAGCACTTTGGGAGGCTGTGGCGGGAGAATCACAAGGTCAGGAATTCGAGACCAGCCTGGCCAACACGGTGAAACCCCATCTCTACTAAAAATACAAAAATTAGCTGGGCGTGGTGACAGGTGCCTGTAATCCCAGCTACTTGAGAGGCTGAGGCAGGAGAATCATTTGAACCCGGGAGGCGGAGGTTGCAGTGAGTCAAGATCGCGCCACTGCACTCCAACCTGGGAGACAGGGAGAGACTCTGTCTCAAAAAATAAAAAAAATAGAATAATTAGAACAAAGTCCAGTAGTATAGAGAATTAGATAATAATCAATAGGAACAGACAAATCTAATGTTGAAATAGAATAATAGATCCAGAAATTAATTCCAAAGTTCTTTTATGGTTCTTTAATGTGTCCTTGATACTAGCTTGCAATTAGCTCCATCACGTGACAGTATCTAACTTAAAATGGGCTTAGCAATTTTTTGCTTCTCATGCTGCTTTTATGTCTCTCTTCTTCCACATTCTTGGAGTCCCCAACAGCAGGGCAGAGGCTGAAAGGCACAGATGTTTTGTGTCCTATGGCTTGGCTTCCACTGAGGTAGGCGAGGGTGACTGTCCCTGGGATGGAGGACAAGACAGGTCTGGGCAGGCCACAGTCTGGCTCTCCCACCTGGCTTCCTGGGGATAATTGAGCAATTACTCTGTACCAGGAGGGGTTCTGAGTGCTTCCACGTCCCAATTTTGGTCACTTCTGCAAGGTGACACAGCTAGGAAAGATGTGACTCCAGCCACTCTGGCCTCCAGGACTGCCCTCCTCTTCTGACCTCTCCTCAGCCTGCATTAGCTGGGCTGCCCTTCCCATGTTGACCTCCTATAACTGCGCGTTGGCCTCACCGGCAGCGTCATGAAGCTGCCACCATCCCTGCTCCCCTTTGGTTCAGGCCACAGGGACGCCTGGAGCTGGAAACGGCCTTGCCGTAGCACTGACTGCGAGTCTTCGGTGCATGTGTGTCTGTCTCCCTAACTGAACTGTAAGCACCTAAGGTGGGGCTCTCCATCTGCTAGTTTATCTCTGGAATGCATCTTAATGCTTGGCAGAGGACGAGCATCACATGTTTGATACGCTAATTGATCCTCAGATTCTAACCACTAAATTTTACCAGAATTAGCAAAAATGACCTGAATACAGTCGCATTGCATCTTTTCAATGATCCAAACAGCTGACCCCCTGGGCTGACGCCTTCATAACGCTGCAACGCCCTCCCGCTTTATTCCTCTCCCTGTTGCAGCCAATGGGATCAGAGCGGATGGAGATGCGGAAGCGGCAGGTGCCCGCCGCCCCGGACGCCCCAGGCGCCGCCCCAGGCCAGCCGGGAGTGGGAAGCCGCGGGTCCAACGCATGCTGCTTCTGCTGGTGCTGCTGTTGTAGCTGCTCGTGGTAAGGTTTGGGGCTTTTTAATTAATGTGCTCCTGACTGGGAAGTGGCACCCCTGAATAGTGGCAGCCTATGGTTAATCCGGTAAGTGTTTTTTAAGCAGCTACTATATGCCTGACACGGAGGGACACCCCAGAAATAACAAGTGGCTACGTCTGTCTAGCTCTCAAGGGGCCTATGCTCAGATCCCTCAAATCAGGCCAATGTGTGTTAAACAACTAAAGAACAAGCGAGGCGGTTCACGATTGATTATCAACATTTGGGCAGAAATGGTTAGAAAGAAGTGCACTCCAGCACTCCTGGGACAGTGAAGGCTTAGGATACAAAATGGATCTTAAAGGTTGGGGCCATAAAGTAGAGGGAGCCTGGATTGTACCTTCTGTTGCTTCCATTTCATCAATTTTGTTTTGTGATAAAATGTCAAAAGATGTGCGTTAGAGACAAATATTAAAATATATGCTAACTTGCCAGGTAGAGGAAGACGCACAGTCATTGCTTTAAAAAGGAAAGAAACGACTTGAAGGTCAAACATCAGTGCCCCTCTGAGTAGTCTGGAGCAAAGGAGATCATTTACACCTTAAAATCCTGGGAACCTTAGGTTACAGCTTTGAAATCTTAGCTCTGAAAAGTGCTTAGTGCCAGCCAAATTCGTGCACCCCTTTCACAATCAAATCATCCTAAATTTATGGAAGGTTGGCAGTAAGTTAGATCAAGACCTCATTGTCTGGTGGGAAAGAAGAAAAACCGCTATTGGACCGATCACCAACCATGATATGGAACTAACAGAGCTGATCGCTGAGGAGGAGATTGGAGGTTGAAAGTGAAATGCCCGAAGTTCGGTGGCTCCTGCCCAACTCAGGCTGGTATTAATTTCCAAGAAGTTCCAATCTGGTGGAAGGGATGCAGCCATCGAACATCCACCAGTGGGATCCTGATACCGATGGTCTCTTCGTTCCCACAGCCAGAGGAAACGTGGCATGGGGCTGACAAGAGCTAGGCAGTGTCAAGGTGAGACTTCAGTCCCCTGTAGGAATCTGTGCAGCTCTGCAGGAAACCAGACGAGAGGCCCTGGTGGTGGACAGAGGAAACGCGTGAGTGTCCGCAGCTGCCCTAGAGGAGGAAGACACCAGTGGTGGCCAGACTGCATTTAGGGGCCTTCATTCTCACTCTGCAAGTAGGTCTCAGTGCAGAAATGGGACGATCCCCCAAGCGATGTGCAGGACGTCGGGGTGCAGGTGAGACTCCAGCCAAGGTTCACTCCTGCCCCTCCCTCCTTTCTCTGCTGCCTCCCGCAGGGCGTGGTAGGCTGCCCAGATGCTGACCGCAGCAACATATTGTCCTAACAGTATAAGGCTAGCGGGCTGGGCAGGTCCCAGAGCAGGCTTCTCCTATGGGTACCAAATAGGGCAAATAAAATAAGAATCTGTACCTAGACGCTATCATAACCATCATGGCCAACACTTCTGTAGGACTTGGGTGTGTGTAGAAAAGATGATAGAGCAATGTCTTCAAAGTGCTGGGAAAAAGTAACTGAAAACTTGGTCAAACTATAATTCAAGAGTGTCGGTAAAAAAAGACATTTTCAGGCATACAAAAGCCAACCGAGTTTATTGCCTGCAAACCTAAAAGAACCTAAGAAAGGGCCTACTTCAGTGGGAAAAAAGTGAACCCAGAGGAAAGATCTGGGAGACAGATAACAATGATAGATACAAAGGGGTCAGAAATCGATATAAAATGTGGCATTTACTTCTGTGTTAAAAAGTGTGAAACCAGAGCTGCAGTCTCCTGTCAACAATGGACAATTCAAGTAATTCAGACTTTCTTAGAAAAAATTATTTTAAGAAAATTTTCTTTCAAAAGTAATGTCATTCATAATTAGTCCAAAAATACACCATATAGTTTTAACATCAGTGGAAGACAATACATCTAGGAAACCTACCAACATGTGACAAAAGTGGCATCAGCAAAGGGGAAAATATTCAGTAAATAGGAGGATACTTGGGATCTGGGTACCAGTTCAGCCTCATTGCCGAGGACTTTCTCAGTTTTAGCACTGAAAAGTCCCACAGCCCAGAAAACCTAAAAACCCCAGGCAAACCAGGAAGACTGTAATTCTACTCGGTATCCAAATATATAAAAACATATTTCTATTCCTACATTGCACCATATACAAAAACCAATTCCTACCTTTAAAAAAAAGATCAACTCCAAATGGCTTAAAGGCAAAGAAGAAAATACAAGATATTGCTTTTCTCATGTTGGTGTTGGGAAGAATTATTTAAAAAAAAAAAAATTCTGTAAAAGGAAACGATTCATAAATTTGGCTACATTAAAACATTAAGATGTGTTTAACAATAGAAAGATAAACATGTTCACATAAAGACTCATACATGAATGTTCATAGCAGCATGATTCATAATAGTGAAAAAGCGGGAAAAAAACAAATTCCTGTCAAGAAATGAATGAATATATAAAATATAGTATTCCATACAGTGGAATATTATTTGGCCATAAAAAGAATGAAGTGGTTGGGTGTGGTAGCTCACACTTGCAATCCCAGCACTTTGGGAGGCCGAGGCAGGTGGATCACCTAAAGTCAGGAGTCTGAGACCAGCCTGGCCAACATGGTGAAACCCTGTCTATACTAAAAAAAAAAAAAAAAAAAAATACAAAAAAATAGCCAGGCATAGTGGTGTGTGTCTGTAATCCCAGCTACTTGGGAGACTGAGACAGGAGAATCACTTGAACCCAGGAGGCAGAGGCTGCAGTGAGCTGAGATCACATCATTGCACTCCAGCCTGGGCAACAAGAGCAAAACTCTGTCTCACCAAAAAAACAGCATGAACTGTGAAAACATTATGCTAAGTGAAAGAAGCTAGACACAAAAGACCACACGTTTTATTATTACACTTAAATGAAATGTCCAGAATAGGTGAATCCATAGAGACAGAAAGTAGATGAGCAGTTGCCTAGCAATGAGGAAGACGGAGTTACTGCTAATGTGCAGAGTTCCTTTTTGGGATGTTGAAATGTTCTAAATCATGGCAATAGTTATATTATTCTGTAAATATACTAAAAGCCACAGAATTATACGATTCAATTTGGCAACTTGTAAAAGTGTGCAAATTACATCTTTTTTTTCTTCTTTTTTCTTTTCTTTTCCTTTTTGGGATGGAGTCTCACTCTGTAGCCCAGGCTGGAGTGCAGTGGCGTGATCTTGGCTCAACGCAACCTCTGCCTCTTGGGTTCAAGCGATTCTCATGCCTCAGCCACCCAAGTAGTTGAGATGACAGGCTCGTACCACCATGCCCAGCTTATTTTTTGTATTTGGAGTAGAGACAGGGTTTCACCGTGTTAACCAGGCTGGTCTCAAACTCCTGACCTCAGGTGATCTGCCTGCCTAATCCTCCCAAAGTGCTAGTATTACAGGTGTGAGGCACCGTGCCCAGCCAAATTGTATCTTAATAAAGCTATTTTTAAAATATATTTAACAAAAGGTATCAAAAATAAAATGAAAAGATCAAACATACTCAGAGAAGATAGTTACAATGCAATTAACAAATAATTCATATCCAGAATAGAGAACATTAAAATACATTAATAAAAAAATAACAACCAAAAGAGTAAGCAAATGAAATGGAACAGAAAATAATCTGCTTGTACTCCTATTAACAAGGATCAGATAAATGAAAGTTAAATATACACTCATTTTAAACCTATACCCTGGCAGATCACCTGATCCCAGGAGCTCGAGACCAGCCTGGGCAACATGGTGAAACCCAGTCTTTACAAAAAACACAAAAATTAGCCAGGCATGGTGGTGCACACCTGTAGTCCCAGCTACTCTGGAGGCTGAGGAGGGAGGATAGCTTAAGCCCCAGGAAGTTGAGGCTGTAGTGAACTATGATTGCATCACTGCACTGCAGCATGTGGGACACAGTGAGACCCTGTCTCAAAAAAACAGAAAAGGAAAGAAAAACCTATACCCTGGAAAAACCTCTCACACCCCTGCAAAAGGAGACATATGAGAGAATTCACTACAGCATTCATCTAAGTGAGAAAAATTGAGAATGATTCTAAAAGACATAAACAGGAGTATGAATGAATATAAATATATTGTGATATAATTACACAATGCAGTACTATACAGCATTCAAATTCATATACTAGAAAAGCTAAAGTAAACAAATAAATAGGTTAGGCATAGTGGCTCACACCTGTAATCCCAGCACTTTAGGAGGCCAAGGCAGAAAGATTGCTTGAGCCCAGGAGTTTGAGACCAGCCAGGGCAACATAGCAAGACTCTGCCTCCACTAAAAAAAAAAAATAATAATTAGCTAGTCATGGTGGCATGTGCCTGTAGTCCCAGCTCCTCTAGAAGCTGAGGCGCAAGGATCACTTGAACCCAGGAGTTCAAGGCTGCAGTGAGCTGTGATCATGCCACTGCACTCCAGCCTGGGCAACAGAGTGAGACCTTGTCTCAGAGATAAATAAATTCATATGCTAGAGGAAAAAAAAAACATTATAAAGCAATACATGTTACATAATTACAGTTATACTATGTTTAAAAATATCATGAATATAATATAGTAGCATAACTATGCATTGAAAGATGGTGGCTAGCTCTAGGGTAAAGAGAGAAAGAAATGAGGTGCACAGCAAACTTCAGCTGTTTGAATAGTGAATTTCCTTGCTTCCTTTTGCCACACTTTTGAGATTTATCCGTATTAATATACATAGTCAAGTCAATTTTCAAGAAAGAGAAATGGCAATATGTTTTCTAAGTACTTGTGAATCTTTCTCGACATTCTGCTATAAAGCCCTCTGGTATTTGGTGTTATAAGGGAAGGCCTGCTGATTCCTGTTCTCTTGAATATAAACTTGTTTTTCCTTTCTAGAAAGTTTTCTCTTTATCATTCAAAATTTTACCAAAATATATCTGGCCATGGGTCTTCTTTTACTGAATAGTCCTAAAACACTGTGAGCAGCTATCTGGGCTGCTACAGACGTTCTCTACTTCTGCTGTAACAGTCACAGTGGAGCAAGGTAAAGAAAACACAAAAAACATATTCTTTTTCAAAAACACATTTTCTCTTTAAAAAACCTTACTTGGAATGAGGCAAAAACTATGTCAAAGCTTAAATAATTTTGCATTGTTTAGTTTGTGATACAGCTTCTGGTCCTCTGAGGAATCTCGTGTCAAATTCATCTTTTTTTTTCCTCTTTGCTTTTGCATACCCACTGTGCGGTAATGTGTTCTGCTTACAAAAGAAGCCTTGGAAGTCATGCAGAGTCAGTACCACCCAGATGCCTCTCAAGTTTTTTTTCTGTTGGATTTTTTTTTTTAAAGAAGCCATTATTTACTGAAACTTTTTAGCCCTGGCATCATGAAAGACGTCAAAAGGGTTCCTGCATTTCTAATGATTTTGTCTTTAAAGAAAAATAAAGACACACACACACACACACATACTGAAAACTTATAAAAACAGATGTGCTGAAAACAGGCTGGAAAACTTTTACGAAATAATGTTAAGAAAAGATATAATAAAAGGAATAGAAAATACAGCAGCAACAAAATAAAGAAAACTCAAATTGTCAGTGATAAAAATCCATTTTTACGTTGATGGGGTGCTGAAAGCATTCCTGCTAAAATCAAGAATCAGGCAAAATGTCCACAATCTCTACTGCTATTTAACAGTGTATTTTAGGTGTTAGCTAATTAGACAAGGAAAACAGTTGGAGGCCTAAGAATTGGAAATAGAGGTAAAATTCTCCCTATTTGCAGATGAAACCCCAAGAGAATTCTAGCTATAACCGATACAAACACAAAAGAATTCAGAAATAAGGATATAAAATTAACATTAAAATGATAGTCTTTAGGCCTCAGATCTAAAATAAAGAACCCTTCCATTTCAATAATAAAATACAAATAAATCAATTTAGAAATAGTCAAAAGATCTGAATACACGTCCCTCCAAAGAAGATGTACAAATAGCTAGTAAATACATGAAAAGAAGTTCCGCGTCAGTAGTCATTAGCAAAATGCAAATCAAACACACAATGAAATACCACTTCACACCCACTTGTGAAGCTAGAATAAAAAAGACAGCAGTAACTGTTGGCAAGGACTTGGAGAAATTGGATCCCTCAAATATTACCATGTGAAATGGTGCAATTGCTTTGTAAAACAGTTTGGGAGTTCCTCAAAATGTTCAAACTCAAGTTACCATATGACTCAGCAGTTCTACTCCGAGGTTTCTACTTAAGAGAAACACAAATATACATTTGCACGTACTTGCACAGGAAAGTGCATAGCAGCATGATTCATGCAGCCAAAACGTGGAAACAACCCAAACGTCTATTTGCTGATGAACGGATAAACAAAATGTGATGTGTCTCTCCAAACAATGAGATATTATTCAACTGGAAAAAGAGATGAAGTACCGATACATGCTACGGCATGGGTTGAGTGCGAAAACATTATGCCAGCTGAAAGGAGACAGCCACTGAACATCTGGCTCCGGAACCGGCAAATCTGTAGAGACAGGAAGCGGATTCCGCCTTGCCTAGGGCTGGTGGAGTGGGGAGATACAGGTGATAAGCAGTGACTGCCAACGGGTGGTATTTCTTTTGCGGGTGATGACAGTGTTCTGGAATTAGATGGTAGGGATGGTTGTACAACTTTGTGAGTATACTAAAAACCACTGAATTGTACACTTTAAACAGATAAACTTTATGGCATATAAATGATAGCTCAGTAAGTGATTTAAAAAGTGGCCGGGTGCGGTGACTCATGCCTGTAATCTCAGCACTTCGGGAGGTCCAGGTGGGTGGATCACTTGAGGTCAGGAGTTCGAAACCAGCCTGGCCAACATGGTGAAACCTCGTCTTTACTAAAAATACAAAAATTAGCTGGGTATGTTGGCGTACGCCTGTAGTCCCAGCTACTCCAGAGGCTGAGGTACAAGAATTGCTTGAACCCAGGAGGCGGAGGTTGCGGTGAGCTGAGATTGTGCCACAGCACTGCAGCCTAGGTGACAGAGCAAGACTCCATCTCAAAATAATAATAATAATAATAATAGCATTCATATTACAAACAACCACTTCGAAAATGAGATAAAAGTATAAATTCCATTTACAATAACAACAAAAATACTTGGAATAAGTTTACAGACAACTGTATAGAATGTGTATAAGAAAACAAACTCTTTTGAGAAATACAGTAGTAGATTTTGATTATGTGCTTTCCTGACAAAACATTCCTGACAATCTTACCTTTTTACTATTTTCATTTTTTAAATTTTGGTGTTAAATAGAGACGAGGGTCTTGCTATGATGCCCAGGCTGGTCTTGAACTCCTGGCCTCAAGTGATCCTCCTGCCTTGGCCTCCCAAAGTGCTGGGATTACAGGCATGAGCCACCGTGCCCAGCCCGTTTTTTTTTTTTTTTACTATTTTCTAATGAATCTGTTTTTATGAAAAAAATTATTATTCTAAGTACAATTGAGCACAATAATTCCTAACTCTTCCTCAATAGTAGAAACCACAATGTTATAAATAAATATAATTTATGTTTCTAGTACCTTATTGTCATACTTTTGGTTTGCTTGGGAAAACTAACTAGGGTCATTTTTATTTTCCAAGGAGAGGAAGAAATTCTATTAATACTTGGGAATCTGCAGTTCTCTTTAAAATATTTTCTTGGCAGGGACTGAGCTGTCAACATGTAAATGTGTGTGTGTTTTTGTTTGTTTGTTTTTGTTTTTTTGCAGTCTCACTGTTAGAAACCAGGAAGATCAGAGGCCCACAATAGCTTCCCACGAACTCAGAGCCGACCTTCCAACCTGGGAAGAAAGGTGAAATTGCACGTTTTTTACCTCACTAAACTAACAGAAACATCAACCTCTTTCTTTTCTTTGCCTTGTATGTTTCTACAGAACACGCACCTTCTCTAAGTGCAGTTTAGTAACAGCCAATCACTCTGTGGCCTCACACTCCTCCCCTGCAGAATTCCATTTAATTCATTGCATGACAGGGAAAGAAATCATTTCCATTGTTAGTCTAATCCCTTTGCTAATTGCAAATACAAATAAATGCTTCCTAACAAAATATATTATGTTATTTTATTTTTTTATAATGTACTTGTAAAAATAAAAGACTGGGCACGGTGGCTCATGACTGTAATCCCAGCACTTTGGAAGGTCAAGGTGGGCGGATCACCTGAGGTCAGGAGTTCGAGACCAGCCTGGCCAACATGGTGAAACCGCGTCTCTATTAAAATACAAAAATTAGCTGGGCAGGGTGGCACACACCTGTAATCCCAGCTGTTCGGGAGGCTGAGGCAGGGATAATTGCTTGAACCTGGAGGCAGAGGTTGCAGTGAGCCAAGATTGCACCACTGCACTCCAGCCTGGGAGATAGAGCAAGACTCTGTCTCAAAAATAATTAATTAATTAATTTTAAAAATAAAAGGGAGAAGGAGAAAGAAAAAGTTGTAGATGCTTGCAAAAAATTAAATGATGTATAAGTAAAGAAACTAATCTAACCACTAAGAGATTAAACACTGTTAACACATTTCTTTTTTTCTTTTTTTTTTTTGAGAAGGAGTCTAGCTCTGTTGCCCAGGCAGGAGTGCAGTGATGCAATCTTGGCTCACTGCAGCTTCTGCCTCCCAGGTTCAAGTGATTCTCCTGCCTCAGCCTCCTGAGTAGCTGGGATTACAGGCGTGCACCATCACACCCGGGTGATTTTTGTATTTTTCAGAGATGGGGTTTCACCATGTTGACCCAGCTGACCACAGGCAATCCACCTGCCTTGGTCTCTCAAGTGCTGTAACAAAGTACCAAAATCTGGGTAGCTTAAAATGACAGAAACGTGTTCCCTCATAGTTCTTGAGGCTGGAAGTCCAAAATCAAGGCGTCAGCAGGCCATGCTTTCTCTACACTCTTATGGCCCTATGGGAGGATCCTGGTTCTTCCAGCTTTGGGTGGCTGCCAGCAGTGCATGCCATTCCTTGGCTTACAGATACTTCACTCAAGTCACATGGCCATCTCATCCCTGTGCTTCTCCATATCATCTTCACCCTGTGCATGTCTGTGTCTGTGTCCAGATTTCCCCTTACAAGGATACCAGTCATTTAGATTAGATCTCATCCTAATGACCTCATCTAACTTCACCAAATCTGCAAAGACCTTATTTCTAAATAAGGTCACATTCTGAGGTACAGCAGGTTACAACTCCAACTTATCGTTCTCAGGGGCACAATTTAACTCATAATACCTTTCTACAGAACAGACACTGGATCCAGATGCTTTCACAGGCTAGGGCCACAAAACATTCCAGGAATAGATCATTCCAAGATCAGGCAACTCCTGTATGACTAACGCAATATCTGAGAGGCCAGTGTAACGGTGATACCGAAACCCAATAGGATAGTTCAAGAGTGGAAAGGTAGAGGTGAATCCTACTCAGGAACTGGCCACACACAGCAACATGGGGGAATCTTAGAAACTTAATGTTGAGTAGAAAAAGCAAGTTGCAGAAGACAACATAGAGTCAGCCATTTTGATTTTAAAAAACTGCTGGGCACGGTGGCTTACGCCCATAATCCCAGCAGTTTGGGAGGCAAAGGCCGGCGGATCACCTGAGGTCAAGAGTTCCAGACCAGCCTGGGCAACATGGTGAAATCTCATCTCTACTAAAAATACAAAAAGTTAGCTGGGTGTGGTGGTGGGCACCAGTAATCCCAGCTACTCGGGGGGGCTGAGGCAGGAGACTTGCTTGAACCCAGGAGGCAGAGGTTGCAGTGAGCTGAGATCGTGCCACTGCACTCCAGCCTGGGTGACAGAGAGAGACTCTGTCTCAAAAAAATAAATAAATAAAAATAAAGAAATCAAACCTAAAGACTATATTTTTCAGTATTACATACATACATTTAAAACTATGGAAACAAAATAAAAGAGATATTAAGGATCATTGTTAAGCTATGTTTGCTTACCTCAAAACAATTATGACAGAAGTAAGAAAGGGGTAAGCCCACAATCAAGTATAGCAGTTTGCTAGGAGACAGAGCCGGGAGAGAGTAGCAAGTAGAAGTAGCACCAAAATCAATGCAGCATTGTCAGTGCTGTTCTGGTTCTTACGGAAAATGGCACACTCATTCGTGTTCATTTACACTGGAGACTCGGAGAGGTGGAGGGGAGGGTGGGAGGTACGTAAGGGATGAGAAATTACCGAGTGAGTACCTTGTGATGACTACACTAAAAGTCCAGGCTTCACCACTGTGCAATATATCCATGTTGCAAAAGTGCACTTGAAGCTGCCAATTATATTTTTTAAACGTTTGTAATTTCAAAAAAAAGGGAGCTGGGCACAGTGGCTCACACCTGTAATCCCAGCAGTCTGGGAGGCCAAGGTGGGTGGATCGCTTGAGCCTAAGAGTTCGAGACCAACCTGGGCAACATAGTAAGACCTGATTCTACCAAGAATAGGAAAAGGTATCTGGGCGTGGTGGCACATGCCTGTAGTACTAGCTATGTGGGAGGCCAAGGCAAGAGAGTCACATGAGCCTAGGAAGTCGAGGCTGCATTAAGCTGTGATCACTGCCCTCCAGCCTTGGCAGCACAGTGAGACTCTGTCTCAAAAACAAAGTGTTTTGTTGTCACCTTTCATAACTTACATTTATATTATATATATTCTCTTTCTCAAATATTACAAAATTTTAAAATATATTAAACAGACATTTGCCCTATTGTCCTAGAGGTTTAATGTTGTCAAGTCTGACTTAGTTCTGTCATAGTATAGAACCTCATTATAGGTGATTAGGAAGTTTTGGGTCATATGGTTGTAGGATTTTTCTTTGCATTTACAGTTTTTAAAATATTGCAAGATGTGCCCAGTTGTAGACAAGCATGTTCTTAGCAGTTATTCTAGCAACTTGGTTTGCAAGCCTTTCGGTATGCAATCCAGCAAACAATTTGAAAGTATCATATTCATGCGTTTTTCTCAAAGGCTTAAGGAAATGAGAACAGCTCTTTCCCTTCCTAAAAGGGCCTAAATGCATCTATTTTTCATTCTTGGAGGAGGAAAAGATACAATTTCTAATGATGAAATTCCAATTAACTACCAATAACAGTTCCCTTTTACCCCCTTCTGTTTCGGTCTCCACGAAGCCCTGCTCCTACTCTGGAAGAAGTCAACGCCTGGGCTCAGTCATTTGACAAATTAATGGTCACTCCAGCAGGAAGGAATGCATTCCGTGAGTTCCTCCGAACAGAATTCAGTGAAGAAAACATGCTCTTCTGGATGGCCTGTGAGGAACTGAAAAAGGAAGCTAATAAAAACATTATTGAAGAGAAAGCAAGGATAATCTATGAAGACTACATTTCTATACTTTCCCCTAAGGAGGTATGTGACTACGAAACGCCTTCTCCCGGGGCTGCCGGTAAAATTATTCAGTTGGTACAAAAGTAATTGCCATAGGCGGGGCGCAGTGGCTCATGCCTGTAATCCCAGCACTTTGGGAGGCTGAGGCAGGTGGAACACCTGAGGTCAGGAGTTTGAGACCAGCCTGATGTACATGATGAAACCCATCTCTACTAAATTAGCCAGGCATGGTGGCGGGCGCCTGTAATCCCAGCTACTGGGGAGGCTGAGGCAGGAGAATCGCTTGAACCCAGGAGGCAGAGGTTGCAGTGAGCTGAGACCGCACCATTGCACTCCAGCCTGGGAGACAAGAGCGAAACTCCATCTTAAAAAACAAAAGTAATCACTGTTACTTTTAATGGCAAAAACTGCAATTACTTTTGCACCAATCTAATCACTCCTTCCTGGTTTGGTCATGTTTAGCTTGACCCAGAACAGCAACTGCAAAATGTAGAAAACAGCTGCACCCGCAGTCACAGTATTCAGATTCCTTTGACTGTGGACCTGCAGAGGGGTACCAAGTGTCCTCTGAAATCTGTGAAAAATTTTGTGCATTTGGCCGGGCGCAGTGGCTCACGCCTGTAATCCTAGCACTTTGGGAGGCTGAGGTGGGTGGATCACCTGAGGTCAGGAGTTTAAGACCAGCCTGGCCATCATGGTGAAACCCCATCTTAAAAAAAAGAAAAGAAAAGAAAAGAAAAATTTTGTGCATTTTTATGGAAAAAGTGTCCCCTGGAGTCTGCATTTGACTCTGAACACTGTTTACAAATATTACACCCTAAGACATTCCTTTAAATAAAATTATCCTGTTATTCTGAGAAAAAAATCTTATATGTAGGTATCTTAATGTGACAGAGCACAGCATCACAGATGTGATACTGACATTGCCAGGGTTTTCCCCAGGCTGGCCTTTTCACATTCAAGAAATTATCAGATGAATGAGATAGGGCAAATTTCCACCTGTCAGAGTTTCAGTTTCTTCAAATCTAAAATTTAGGAGTCAGCTTGGGCGCAGTGGCTCACTTCTGTAATCCCAGCACTTTGGGAGGCCGAGGCAGGTGGATCAGCTGAGGTCAGGAGTTCAATACCAGCCTGGCCAACATCGTGAAAACCCATGTCTACTAAAAATACAAAAAATTAGCTGGACATGGTGGCACATGCCTGTAATCCCAGCTACTTGGGAGGCTGAGGCACCTGGGAGGTGGAGGTTGCAGTGAGCAGAGATCGCATCATGGCACTCCAGCCTGGGCAACGAGAGTGAAACTCCATCTCAAAAAAATAATCATAATAAAATAAAATTAAGGAGGTCAGACTGTTCTCACAATTGGGTGCCTTGTGGCTCTAATTATAAGTCTGTAGGTTATTTCCCACTATGTGCCAACAGGAAAGCCAGGGTAAAGAAGCAAGGCCTCTCCTGTCATGGAGCTCCCAGAGATGGGGGCGGGCAGACCAGGACCCCTGGCCACATGCTCAGCACTTACCAGGGCTTAGGGGTGAGCCGTCCACAAAGGGATGGGCAAGAATGAGAAAGGTACTCGGGAAGGCTACAGATAGACCAAGGATGGTGAAAAGGGGATTTCCAGAAACACAGCAGGATGGGGACATCCCAGGAGACAGGACCAGGCAAGCCCAGGGGACAAGCATGAAGTTGTGTGATCACTGCAAGTGTACACAGATTGTTGTGGCGGACGGGGAGGGTGCTTACCTTACTGTCAGGGCTGGTGGTACGCAGTTGGAGGAGACTTAGAAAAGGGACAGTCGTAGAACATGGAGAGATTTGGGCATCATGCTACTGCACTCCAGCCTGGGTGACAGAGCAAGACTCCATCTAGAAATTAAAAAAAAATTTAGGAAATTTATGAAGCAAAAACAATATAAAAAGATGACCCTTTCTCCCCAAATATAAACATTTATTGTTTGAAACGTAAAAGCTTAAAAAAGTTTAAGAGCATAGATTTAGCCATATGCATAGGTCATAGCGTAGGTTGGATGAGCTTGGGTTTAAACCCTAGTTATTTTTTTTTTTTTTTGAGACACATGCTGTCACCAGGCGCCAGGCTGCAGTGCAGTGGCACAATCTCGGCTCACTGCAACCTCCGCCTCCTGGGTTCAAGCAATTCTCCTGCCTCAGCCTCCCGAGTAGCTGGGACTACAGGCGCGCGCCACCACGCCCAGCTAATTTTTGTATTTTTAGTAGAGACGGGGTTTCACCATGTTGGCCAGGATGGTC
>CAUYLG010069323.1:0-63313 GCA_963573385.1 Cacajao melanocephalus | reverse complement strand
GCTCCCCTCCCTGTGTCTATGTGTTCTCATTGTTCAACACCCACCTATGAGTGAGAACATGGGGTGTTTGATTTTCTGTTCTTGTGTCAGTTTGCTGAGAATGATGGTTTCCAGGTTCATCCATGTCCCTACAAAGGACACGAAAAGCTTTATATGTCAAAGAAAAGCTCCCTCCAATAGGAAAAATGTTAACCTACTGGTCCTACTAAAGATTTTATGATTCTTGGGTGGTCATAATGCTTTCTGATTTCTGCTTCTATCACATAGAAAAATATTTGAATTTATAAATTTATTCTTTTTGTTTAAGAAGGAGTCTCACTCTGTTGCCCAGGTTGGAGTGCAATGGTACGATCTCGGCTCACTGCAACCTCTGTTTCCTAGATTCAAGTGATTCTCCTGCCTTAGCCTCCTGAGTAGCTGGGATTATAGGCATGCCATCATTCCAGCTATTTTTTTCTATTTTTGTTTAGTAGAGATGGGGTTGTGCCAAGTTGACCAGTCTGGTCTCCTAACTCCTGACCTTCAGCAATCTACCCATCTTGGCCTCTCAAAGTGCTGGGATTACAGGAATGAGCCACTGCTCCTGGCTAAGTTTATTCTTTTGAAAAATAACCACAGAATACAATTTTAATTTGAGGTAGGCAGAATAATGGCTTCCCAAGATGTTGCTGTCCTATTCCTGAAACCTGTGGACATGTTACTTTACATGGTGAAAGGGATTTCATAGATACTATTAGGTTAAGGATCCTGAGGTGGGAGATTATTTTAGATGATCTAGACAGGTCCAAGAGAAACACAAGGATCTTCACAAGTGAAAGAGGAAGGCAGGACAGTGATTGCCAGAGCAATTTGATGTGAGAAAGACTACATTCGCCCTTGCTGGCTTTGAAGATGGTGGACAGTGCCCTAAGCTCAGGAATGAGGGACGTCTCCAGAAGCTGGAAAAGAATGGACCAGAGTCTCTCAGAGCCTCCTGAAGGAATGCAGTCCTGTTGATTTTAACCTAATGAAACCCATTTTAGATGTCTGACCCCCAAAACTGTAAGATAACACTGTTGTGTTTTTAGCTACAACATTTGTGATAATTTGTTAGAGCAGCCCTAGGAAACTGAGGCTTTTTTTTTTTTTTTTTTTTTTTTTTTTGAGACAGAGCCAATTTTGCCAGGCTGGGGTGCAGTGGCACAATCTTGGCTCACTGCAACCTCTGCCTCCCGGGTTCAAGCGATTCTCCTGCCTCAGCCTCCTGAGTAGCTGGGACTACAGGTTACTATTTTTAGTAGAGATGGGGTTTCACCATGTTGGCCAGGATGGTCTCAATCTCTTGACCTCGTGATCCGTCCGCCTTGGCCTTCCAAGGTGCTGGGATTACAGGTATGAGCCACCACAACAGGCCATAATTTTTTTATAAGATCTCTTTTCAGGGTGGTTGACAGTGAGGGGTATTAATAAAATTAAAGCACAGAATCCAAGGTTAGAAACAAGCCTGGCTACATTTGCTGAATGCTGATTATTTCAGTGTTGTTGAAATCTATAAAAATAATTGAGAGAGAACATGATGCAACTCTGTCCACCTGAAGGCCTAAAAAATGTTTCTGGTCTAGAAAAACTGGCCTTTGACAGACATATGTTTTCCTAGCATTTGTGTGTAGATGTGCTAGACTGCAAAGGATGTTGGTGGGGGATATTGGGACAGATCCCCAAAGTCCAGAGCTTGACCAAGTCAAGAGGTCAGCATCTTGCCTGTCTCCTTCATCTTCTGCTTCTTGATCTTAATGGTCTACTACCTTCTCTCACTTATTTTTTCTCTCCCTAGTCTCTCACATTCTCCTTTCATACCATTTAATTTTCTCTCTTTTCTTAAATTTGTCATCACGTGAAACTGAAATTATTCTTTTAGTTCCATTTATCTAGAAAGTTTAATTGTTCCTATGTTCAATGTATGTTCATTCCTTCTTTAATGATGATACACCGCAGCTATAAGATAGACAAATTTTTGTAAAACCTTTTCATTTTTCATGCTTTAACAGTAGCTACGAAGAATGATATTTGCCTTTAAGGAATTGATAAGTATATGCACTTAAACAAAATAGACAGGCCAAAGTGGGAGGATCACTTGAGCCCAGGAGGCAGAGGTTGCAATGAGCCACCGCACTCCAGCCTGGGCAATTGAGTTTCTGTCTCAAAAGAAAATGAAAAGAAAAGGAAAACAACAGTGTCATTTCTGGATGGTGATGCAATGGATGATTCTTGCTCTGTTTTATCTTCCTAAAAATATTTTTCTATTTTTAAGACACTAAAATGACTGTTAAAATCTGTTAATTCCATTTATTGTTACTTGAGACTTTTTTTAAAGTCCCTTTTAAGGACGTGAAATCTTAAGTTTCTTGGACATGGATTAAACATTTTAACAAAAACCACCACCAATGCCAAACAGTGCTGAACCGAGTATCTGTTACTTGTGCTAACGCCTCGTCTACATGTGTGCGAATGAATCTTAGGTCCTGTTTATCATTGTTTCTCTTGCTTATCATAGCTTTCTGTAGTTAATTTACACTTGTTTTGCCACTCCAGTGCTATATACTTATTGTGCATTTTCAGAAATAGCTTTTCTGAAATCAGTGAATGGATCTTTTATGACCCAATTGAACCTTCTCTCCCACAGCTGCTCAATTTGCTGTTTGTAATGAAGTTGATGTTTGGATGCTTCTTGCCAAATACTCCCCACCCTTTTAGCGCATGGTGAGAAATTCAACAAGGAAGTTCTCCCTGGAGGTTGTACTGAGGATTTAAGAGTAGGAGCATTTGTACTTGCCCTATAAGACCCCAACCCTAACAGTCAGTGTTGCTTCTGAGCATTAAGAAAAACTCTTTGTGAATAAAATTGGATCCCATTTCACAATTTTCCTCTTGAATATCTCAGCAAGATTGATGCCAAATCTTAATCAAATTCATTAAATCTTGGCAGGCCATGGTGGCTCACGCCTGTAATCCCAGCACGTTGGGAGGCTGCAGTGGGCAGATCATTTGAGGTCAGGAGTTGGAAACCAGCCTGTCCAATATAATGAAACCCTGTCTCTACTAAAAGTACTGAAAAAAAAAAAAAGACCAGGCTTGGTGATGGGTGCCTGTAATCCTAGCTACTTGGGAGGCTGAGGCAAGAGAACTGCTTGATCCCAGGAGGCGGAGATTGCAGTAACCCTAGATCGAACCACTGCATTCCATCCTGGGCAACAGAGTGAGATTATGTCATAAAGAAGAGCAGAGAGGAGGGGAGAGGAGGAGAGGGGAAGGGAGGGGAGAGAGAGGAGAGGAGAGGAGAGGAGCAAAAAAATTCATTACATTTTGCGGTTTTCTGAATAAGAGATGCTTGTGGGCTGTATCTAGCTATATGATTGACATAGAGAACTAGAAAGAAGAAACACCTGAATTTAAAAGCTCAGAGTTTATAAATTGTAAATGAATTTTTACACATTGTTCTTCATTTTCTGTTATGTTAAAAACTAAAGCTAATACTAATAAGAATACACACACACACATACACACACTCTCTCATACACACAAGTAAGTAAGCTAATGGGAAAAACGACTGCAGATGCAACATCAGAATGTGGTTATGTACTTTAGCAGTATTGCTTTATCCCAAGCAGATTTAGGTAAGCTGGATTTGTAAATCAACTTTAAATGTGTTTTGTGTCTCTGACACTTGTAAGTGGAATTTTAATATTGGCCCCAATAATGTTTTGCAATTAACCAGCATTTTAACACGGAAGTAAGCAATAAACTAATGCTTTAACATTTTTTTAATTGAAAAGATTAAGAGAAGCTAATTAATTTGTAAACTGACATAGTGAATCATTGAGCCTATGATTAATCTTGTCTTTTTTTGTTCTACACATAAGTAGCTGTAAAAAAAGTACAAAATATATAATTAGCAATAGACAATTTTTATCAGTTCCTGGAAATATCTGTCTGTGCATTTTTGCAATCACATTATAAGAGTTTTGTCTTCTCCTAACATTTTGAACAATTTTCAATCTTTTGTTAATTCATCTAGATTTTGTAAATCTCTTATCTCTGCTATAATAGCAGCAATAGCATCAGACTTAAGTTTTCCAGTAAGAAATGGTTTGGGGTTATTCATTTTAAGATCCATACTTAAATTTTACATTGGTTTTTACCTCTCATTTCATTATCAGTATATCATACCATAACTATGTTAATTTAAGCACTCAATATTTTCCAACTGAAAAATCTACGGAACCAGGCTTTTGTAGGTCTAATTTCAGCCTCTTCTCTTCAGCCTAATTTTATTTCTGTTCCCAGCACAAATAAATGAATGTATTTAATCCCAAAAATATTTACCAGGTACCTACTAATGTTCTGGACACTATTTTAGATGCTGGGGAGACAATTATAAACATAGCAGGCAGGTAAAAGTCCCTGAACTCATGTAATTAACATTCTAACTGTAAGAGACAGGTGATAAAGCAGACAAATAAGTAAATGATGTAGTATATTAGACTATAATGAACTATGAAGAAAAATAAAGCAGACAAGGGAGATAAGGAAAACAGAAGGGAGGCTCCCATTTTAAATATGGTTGTTAAGGAGGAGCTTCGGGAGCAGATGACATCTGAGAAATGACTGGATGGAGTTGATGGACCTTGACATACAGTAGCTAAGTTGGAAGAACAGCATTTGCTGTGGCCCTGAGAATCTAATACCTGCCCGACATGTTCATGGGACAGCAACCCATCCAGGATGGCTTAGATGTGTGAGCAACTGAGTGAGCAAGCCAGAGGAAGGGCAGTAGAAGCATTGAGGTATAGTTCAGGGTCTTGGAGGCTGCCATCTTTGATGAGAGGTTGGGCATGACCAGGATGCGTGTTTTAACAGAATCACACTGGCTGCTATGATGAGAGTGAATACGGCATGGATAAAAGTAGGTAGACCAGGCAGGAGGCGAAGATGTTGATCACCACCTGTGGGGGTCTGTCCTGCAAACCCTGACGCTGTGACAGATGAATAAAATACACTCACACACTGAGTCCAGTGAAAGAGTGGGCTAGAGAGGTTGTCAGCTGCTCTCAGAGGGCAATTGCAGCTACCCGACCCCTTACTAGCTGTTCTTCCTCACATTTATCTAGTATAGATTTAATAAGAGACGTTCTAGTTCAATACGCTTGTGGATAATTAACACGGTTAAAAGAGTGGTTTTACAAAAGATAAGAGCTTTTGGTTCCGGGGGCCCAGAGCAAACACCGTTAATGAGTAATCCCCTTCCACCTCCCCCTAGAGGACCATCCCGCAGGAAGTTTAGATGAGTAAACAAATAGTTAGAGTAGGGACAAAGGAATGTGGGATGAACAGACTTAACTGGGGAAGCTTCTATTATCCCTAATCTTCACCCTATGATCTAATGCTCTAAGGTAAGAACTGGCTGCCTTCAGCCTGTCCCTTTAAAACCTTTTGGGCTTCCAAAAGGTTTGGGACTATAATCTTATAACTTTCCTTAATATGTTTCCAACCACCCTGAGTGAATCTCTACAGGAGGCTACTGCAAAAATAGACAAAGGATGGTGTTTGAACCAGAATGGCGGTGATAGAGTCACTGAGAGCAGAACTAGTTGATGGGGTAGATGTGGGGTGTCAGTGCAGAGAGGCAGCCAGGATGGGTTTTGGCCTCAGCAATGGGTAGGAAGGCCACCATCAGTGTGGATAAGTTCTTCCTGAATGTTATGATTGTCTCATTTCCAGCAGCAAAATACCCTTTATTTTTTCTAGTTCAAATCTCACTCTCTAAGCACCTTAACTTGATTAACCTCATGCTATTCTCAACACTCCATTATACTGCATTCCCTTGGGCATGTGGCTAGTTTTATTCTGTGACTTTGTCCTGATTAGAATAGTTTTCAGGCTTTTATGTTAAGAAGCTTGAAAACAATACATAACTATATAAGAGACTTTAAAAGCAGATTGCAATATTTAGATTGAAAAAACTGAAACCTATTTAAAATGCATACATTTAAATATATAAAATATGTTTATTTTGCATACTAACATAAAATATTAAATATTAAAAACAGATGTAAAAATCTATCTATATCTATTTCTATATAACACCTATATCTATATATATTTTATACCTTCATCTATTCAAAAAATCTGCAACCTACCTAAACAGCTGAATAAACAAATATGGTTGTTCTGTATTGTATAACTGTGATTATGGAGATATAGTAGCAAAGCCTACTGTCATTGTATTTTTTTCTAATTTTTTCATGTAACACAAGGATAACCTTTAATAATATGTGGTTTTTTTTCTTAAAGAGGGTTGAAATTTGCTCAAGTAGATTTACGGTGTTTTCAGTCCCAGCAGAGATCCAGGAGTCAAGGTGCTCTCTGCTTCTGGTGAAGGGCCATGTGGTGGTTGGCCATCAGATGAGGGGAAGGAAGTGGGGTGTGATTTCAGGCGTATCCTCTAAATCAGAGAAATCCAGTTCTGATCCTGATGTTGGCTGATAATTTCTAATCTCTGGTGAAAACACAAATCCCCCTGGGGGTGCAGATTAAAACGTAAGTCTCTGTTTTCACGCGGATACACTTTTAAAAGTTATTTATATAAAATGTTAAAATATTTTCACGTTTTTCTTCATTGAAACTATGCTGAGAGGTAGAGATAGAGCAGGAAGGTACAGGGAACCTGAGGGAAGGGCATGGCTCTAAAGTGAGGAAGGCAGGCACAGATGAGGAGCTCGTGCGGCTTGTATTTTCGGCTTGCTTCATGATTTTGTCTTGAGCCAAGTCTGGGGATGGGAATTCAACACTTGCTTCATTGATTTCTAAGGGTGTGATCACTGTGGTTAAAAATAATGTTACTTCACATACATGGAAGGCTTTATACATGCATATCAATATGCATTGCCTCCTTTCAGCATGACAACAATCCCCAGTGAGTTGAGTAGAGACCCTTACGTTTTTTTGTAGATGAAAAACATGAGCTCCAAAGAGAGAAAGTGGCTTTACCAAGGCTACCTACTCATTTACTCATAATACATTATCATGCAACTACTATTTTGTAGGGGTACAATGAAAAAAAAAGGCAATCCGTGGCCTCTTGCCTTA
This sequence comes from Cacajao melanocephalus, assembly GCA_963573385.1. Taxonomy (NCBI): domain Eukaryota; kingdom Metazoa; phylum Chordata; class Mammalia; order Primates; family Pitheciidae; genus Cacajao; species Cacajao melanocephalus. The sequence continues at coordinate 56,188 of CAUYLG010069323.1, read as the reverse complement.
AGATTATAATCTGTTTGGGTATTTAGACAAACAAATAAGTATTTTATATGAGTACAGACTTAAAATATAGAAAAACTATATATCTGGTCTTTTATTTCTATTCAGTTTCTCTTTACCACAATATTTTTAAATGAAAATAAATGTATCATTTATTATACAAATAATACATGCTCATTTGATTTTAATTAAGATAATTAATTAAAAATATGAAAAAATATTCAAATGATATGCTCTTTTCACCTGGTAACATTGACAATATTACTGTTAACATTGATAGATCACTTTATGTGTTTTTCTTTATGTTTTTATCCAGGTATTTTCATTTTAGTTTTATTTTCTTTTTAGTACAGGGAAGGTTTCATATATTTTCTCTGTCAAACAATATAGCTCTGCTTGCTAACTCTAATGGTTTCTTAGTGTGTCATTAGATCATCATTTATTTTACCATACAACTATTGATAGATGTTAAAATATTTTCCATTTTTCATCATTAGAAACTACGCTGAGATGAAAAGCATACATAAATCTTTGTAAATGTGTCTTATTATTTGCTTGCTATACAATCCTGAAATGGAATTGTTGGCCAAAAGCCATGCATATTCAACCTTTACAGTTTTGGCCTCTGGAAGGTGATATGACAGATAGATCTTGATTGATCTTGATTTAAATTCAATTTATGGTTCTTTAAATGAGAATAAACCTTATCTTTCCTAATGATAAATAACTTTAAATAAGCTAACGTATTTTTAAAAATCTCTTTGTGATATTACCATGAAAATTTTCCATCTACTTTGATCTGTAGCTATGAGAAAAAATGACTTATGAAAGTTGAATATGGCTAGATTCTACCATAGGTATGGTTGTCTGTAACCTAAAATGTAGATCATCTAACTGAAACATAACGTTAGTCACTGTTGTATGGATAATTAATCATTATATTGACACTTTTCTTATGTTGCTAATGTGAATATTTAGTGCAGAAGATTTTGATGGTGCATGAAAATTTAGAATTCTCTCTTTCAAGAAAAGTACTCCCTGGTTCCAAAAAACTGTCTCAAAAGAACAAGTGTGCACAAAGGGGTGTGGACATTGTGACACTACAGAAATAGTAATACATGAGTGCATGCATGTATGAGATGTGTGGGTGTGGCCATGGTGAGCGTGTAGTACACTCCCTATTTTAGGATATAAAATGCATGAGCTGGTATCCCATGCTGTCTATTTTTTCACTCAACTCCTATTATTTCTTCTCTAAAAATGTGTCCAGTTTGTATCTTACTAAGACTCCTCCAAGATAATACAATCTACTATAATGCTTTGGTTAAGGTAATTACATGCATCATGAGGCCACTGAATGTGATAAAAACAAACAAACAAACAAACAAATATACAAAGAGCTTTTATCTAGGTTGACATTGGCACCTGTATCTCCCACTATACAAAGAACTTTAAAGGCATTTTCTTTGCTCACATAAAGTCAAAGAAAATAGGTTAGGTCTTATTTAGGGACAATCAGCCCAGAATGGACATAAGAAATAAGAGGTTCTCTGATGGCCACTCTAGTGGTTTGTCTGATCTTTGTCATTTTGTTGCAAAGAGCTTTCTATCTACACAGTGAGTAAGTATGATTGGATACCGTTAAATATTCCTATTAAGCACTTCGGGGAGCTATGGGTCTGTTTTTAGTATCCTTTCTCTCTTTCTTGCTGATAAATGTAAAAGAAAATATTAACTGGGCTTAGTTTAGAAACATTATGTACACATAAAAAATATGCCCCATGATACTAGCTCTGGGATAAAACTCATTAACTTACTATTAGAAAGTTGCTAAATTATTTCCCAGTTTTATTGCAAAATGCGAAAAAAAAATGTTGTTTTAAAGGATAATTAGCTTTTTCATTAAAAAAAGAAATCGGCTTGAGGAAGAAAAAAAAACCCTTGTTTAAAGAAATGAAGAATTAAATAGTAGAACCATTACTGTATGAATTCTTGGTGCTGATATCACTCTTACATAGTGTATGAAGATTAGAACAAAAAAAGTGCTAGAGGGGTTCAAAGAGTGTGACAAGTTGGTATTCATCATGTACTAAATGTGTCACCTTTTGTCACTGACATAAAAAAGGCAGTCAGAGCAGCGACAAACTAAAAAGGACTGGAGTTTTCTGTATGTACCAACAGAACAGCTTAACTCTTATTTGGCTGTTTCAGGATGGTGGGAAATAACGCTTCCTCAAATAAATAAATAAATAAATAAATAAATAAACACACACACACACACACACATACACTAAATAACCTACATACATATATATATATGTAAAAATGCTTCCTCAAATATATATACATTTAATAACATACATATATAATACTTCTGCAAATATATATATTTTATAACATACATATATAATAATGCTTCCTCAAATATATGTTATTATATGTTATATATAATATATATCATATATATTATATTTCTATGTTATAAAAATATATATACACATATATTTAAGTTGTTGGCCTGTCACAGGACCACTTACTTACGAAATCTAAAATTTAGAAATTGAGTGCTGTAATAAAATAAAATTTCCAAGCAATGTTGTCAATTATTAATCAACTAAGTCTTTTGTAAAGTGCCTATTGCTTGTCATACTGCTTGGGAATTAAGAATTAATAGTAATTCAAAATTTATGAATGTACGTATAAACTATTAAACCTTTGGAGATTTTTTCCTCTCTTTTACATGACATTGGTTGTAATTTTACTTTTTGGGAATTTCTTTTTTTCTGGCACATTTGTAGCAATCACAAATACATGTTCAATGTGAAAACCAAAGAATCTGAAATGAATGATTCAGAACATAAGCTCTACCATATTTCCTTGTCTGCTATCCTCATAACTGGGACTGCCTTTCCTCCTGAAGTCCTTTGTCAGTGTATTCTGCAGGGATCTCTTTGAGCACGTCCTCTTGCCTGGTGAGGGTGAGGAGACTGAAACTCTTGATCATGAGATAATGGAAAGTGTGCATGGCTAGTGGCTTACACTGCAAGGAAAAGGTGGAATGGCAAACGAATTTGCTCTGCAAAAGGCCACTAAATAATGGGTTTTAGCCCTCAGAGTCTGGGGAACTTGAAGTCAAAGAAGGGAAATAATTAGAATACGTAAGAACCCTAGAGATGTTTCATCTTCTGATCAGATAGAAGGGCTAGAAGAGAAAATATTTTGCCTACTCACATTGGCATGAATCCTCTGCTCTGGAATCTTCTCATAAGCTCAGTGAAATTCAGATTCCATGACTCTGTTACAGACCTTATTAATCAGAAGGGATGCTGTTGTCCAGGAGTCTGTACTTGTATTGATTTACTCATGCGATCATCAAATAAAATACCATGTAAGAATCACTGATTTAGAGGAAACAAAGCAAAAAACCATATAGACAGAGAACTGTTGGATTGACTGGTAGTATCCAAGTTCAGTAACTGAAGCTCAAAAACCTCTTTCCTTCAATTCCCAGAAGTACCCAGGAATTAACTGCCAGATGAAACAATCTGCAGAGAAAACCTCTGAACACCTTCCAGGCAGCATATAAGAATTAAACTTTATATCAAAGGCTAACTTTACAAGCAAGGAAACAAGCAGAAGAGAGCTTTTCTGCCCCTGAAGTTTCTTTAACTGGGAACCTAGTCCATCTTTTTACAACTGTATGTAAGCCAGCTTACAGTATAACTGCTAAGAGCAGTGACAGGGACTCAATCCCACAGATACCAAAGAATTTCCAAATATGTGACTAATATCAAGCTCTGTCTCATTTGATACAGATTAGAAGGAAAAAGCACAATGAAGGGAAGAGACGGAGAAAGAGAAGGATGAAAGTTTAACCCAAGTCCAGCTGATTTCCTTCAAGGAAAAAAGTCATACCAATAAGTAGTTTTGGTAGTGTCAGGCTGGACATACAGGGAATTTCCATTCATTATATGATAAGCATTTGTTGAATACCTACTGTGTCAGTCCTGTCCTGTTTTTTGGTATGAGAAGTTAATAAGATATTTTTTTGACATCGAAAACCAAATATCCCACAACTCCATATTGCTTTCTTTGAAATGGTCTGTACAACGTGCTGTGGGAGAACAGAGAGTGGGGGCCCTAAATCAGATTTGGGATGATACAATGTTTCCTGCAATCGGAGAGACTTGAGCTGAGTAATGAAGAACATGCCAATGTTAATTAAGTAAAAGAGGGAGTTTGCATTCCATACAGACACATGTACGAAACCTTATAGCATGCTCAGAATACCTGCAGCTGAGTGGGAAGTGGTTAAAGGTTAAACTACAAAAAGACAGGAACTAGATTATGCATATTTTGTGAGATTAGTTTATTCAAATTTCGTATTTACATTTACAACTTTGGAGATTTATTAAGGGGTTTTTGTATTAGTTCATTTTCATACTGCTATGAAGAAATACCTGAGATGGGGTAATTTATAAGGAAAAAGAGGTTTAGTGGTCTCACAGTTCAACGTGGCTAGGGAGGCCTCAGAATTATGGCAGAAGGTGAAGAAAGAGCAAAGGCATGTCTTACATGGTGTCAGGCAAGAGAGAGTGTGCAGGGGAACTGCCCGTTATAAAATCATCAGATCTCACAAGACTTATTCACTATCCTGAGAATAACATAGGAAAACCTGCCCCCATGATTTAAATACCTCCCATCAAGTCCCTCCCATGACACATGGGGATTATGGGAGCTACAATTCAAGATGAGATTTGGTTGGGACACAGCCCAATACTATCCAGATTTAACCTGATAAGTTATGGCATCAAATTCTCACTTTTATAGATGTGTGAAGGACAAACTGAAGGCTCTTAAATCAAGAGTTGATAGGTTTTTCTGTTAATCATAAATGGGGAGGGTCTGTGTTGAAGCATGGCCTGAAGAGGAAGGTGGGATACAAATGAGATTCCAGAGATGGAAGATGTGAAACATGGTGATTAATTAGATGTGGGGGTTTCTAGATTACCGGCTTCAGTGGCTGGGTTGCTAACGGACCATTTTTCCTTTATGGGAAATGCAGGAGGAAAAGGAAGTCTGGTTGGAATGGGGGACAGGAGGCAGAAAGAATAAGATGATTTTCAATATTCCAAGCTTGATACAGGGATATAATGGGTAAGATCTAGAGACATTATTCATTCAACAATCATTTATTACATTTTTACTAGGTGCTAGTCGCTGTCCATCAGGACATTTAATGGGCTCAGCAGAATGTTCTGGAGTAGCAATATAGATGAAGAAATCACTATGTAAATGTAAATGGATGCCATGGTTAGGGACAGTAGGGGTAAGTGCATATACTGGGAAGGAAATTCTGAGGACAAAGCTGGAGAACACCGCTATGGAAGGGCAAGGCTGAAGAAAAAGCCCAGGAAATATACTGAGAAGCAGAGGCTTGAACTAAACTGAACCCAAATGAAGAGCTGCTGAGTTACAGAAAACAAAGAAAACCACTGTAAGAAAGAGAGATGTCGGATTCATATAAGTTACCATCAACTTGCCAATACAGAAGTAACTGATGAGAGTAGGTCTAGCGATGTAGAGGAGATGGGAGCCACATTGAAGGGTTGAGTAGTGTGGAGAGGAGTGGGTGAAGAGAGGCAATCTTTTCAGGTTATTTAGCTGAGTCCATAAGAAATATTGTTGAGAAAGATTAACAATTTTTAGATACATGTGACTCCCCATTTTTACTTTATTTGCATACCCCTGCATTCTTTTCTACTTTTCTATATGTCATATTTGCTCACTTGACTTACGCTCACCTACAAGCACTAACATTAGGTACCAGAAGCTCTCCTGAGAGTAGGTCTGCAGGAAGCAGTGGGGAGAGAGAGTGTGCAGTCCTGGGAATCCCAGGAAAATGGAGATCCATGGTACTATCCATGACTGCTACTTTAGAGAGCCTGCAAGAGGTCTGGTCATGAGCATCCACTTCACATACATTTCCAGTTGTTTTTATCTTTTAAGACAACAACTTGCAAGGGAAGTGCAATCATTTTCATTTGACAGGAGAGGGGAGGGAGGATCAGGGAGGCCAAGTCACCCGCCTCAGCTCACACCCACAGCAAGTGACAGAGTTGGAGCTGAAACGCTAGACCTTTTAAAATATCACAGGAAGGAAAAAAGCTGAGCAATTTGGAGAAGTAAAGAGAGCGTAAAATCAATTTAGTCTAACAAGTGTGTTTTTGCTATAGCTAATGTGGAAAAACAAACAGTGGATACACGTTGGTGGCCCAGGTGGCTCATCCCCCAAAGCCCAGCTTTGTATCATAAGGTTAAACAAATCACATCTTCAAGGCTACTAACCACATTTTGTAGAATTTTAGAGAAATCAATTAAAAATGATACAACTTTTCAAAGGCCAAGGGGTTGTTGATTAGTAGTCACTGGAAAGACGTGTCAAAATTTAGAAACTTGAAGGACCCGAGGCTTTTGTCAACAATGGCTCCATTTCCTCCTATTGATGGGTCTTAGAATTGTCCTAGTGCCTGGCCAGATCTTCCTCTGTTGCTAGTAGTCTTTAATCATTTTGACTATTTCTATCACAAAGAGAGAAAGGTTTCCTCAGAAGGCTGCTGACATCTCCTTAGCTAAGAACTGGTTTGGTCTATCATTATCTTTTACAACTGTTCACCCCAGTCTGCCATAATGGTAAGTGATGCTTGAGCCGGTTCTTAAGAGGCTTCTTGACAGGGGGAGGAAGCAAGTGACACCTTCCCATTACACAATCTGATCCATACCCATTTGACTTGGATCTTTCTGGACCTGCAAAAGATTCATTTGTTAACTCAGACTTTCTCCAAAAGGCACTACAGGGAAGAAGTGGCAATGATTCTGACAGGAAAAAGCTTTTACTGAGGGATAGTTTTATGTCTATGATGACTTGCAGCTCTACAGGTTGCAAAATACTTTATCCCATCTGGAGCTATAGTGTTTAAGGTCATTTGTTTGATGATTGATAGCATTACATAAAAAGAAACTGGAAAAAGAGAAGTAAAAATAAGAAAACAGATACATTTATTCCATTTGAATTAATCTCCTCTCTCTTTTGCATTCTTCCTGTCCCTTAACTCCTCCCAGATTTACAACTAAGTGCTGATAATTGCTGGAAAGAGCCACGAATTTTACAGAATAATTGGCTCTATTTTAAGACACACTTTAGTGTGTATACTACGTGGTGTGGCTATAAAATAATAAAATAGATTTTTGCATGTTGCTGCTGGATATCATTCTCATTATTTTTAGTCACACATTGTGTATATATGTGAGCATAGCAACATTTTATAGTTTGAAGGTCTTTTATGGTTTTTAGAAGTTACAAAATAATAGAATTAATTGCTTTGAATTTAGTCATTTTGCACTCGGCAAATATTGATTTCTTTCCCAACACCTTTAATTTCTAATGGAGCTTGAAATTAACTTTGGATTTTAATTCTATTTTATTCTGGGTTTGTACATCAGGGCCATTAATAATGTCAAGAGCATGCTGAGAGAACTGTATCTGAGCCAGGAGGCCACAGTGAGCTCTGCAGCATTTGAATCTTCATCCTTTACAGCGAGGGAGAAAACCTATGTGGGGATATATATCATATTAGTATTTTATGAATGAGAAAGCAAATGAAAAAAGTTATCCTGTGAAAAGTGAGCCTCTTGTCAGTTGCTAAAGTTTGCATCAATGTGTGCACGTGTGTGTGTGTGCCTGTGTGTGTGTGCATGCATATTTAATCACATTCAAAGTGGTCAGGGAAGCAAAGGACAGATTTCCCGTAACCAAAAATACCTGGAATATGAGTCTTTCTGATTCATGTATATACACACACACACACACACACACACACACACACACATATTCACATATATATAGTTTTAAAATTATATTTTTAAGGAAAAAATATACATACAATCTATATATATGTTTATATTAATGTAAATATAACTACAAACAAAATTTAATATAATTTGAATATGGTCTTTCTCAGAGGCTTTAAAACATCTTTTCTTTCTTTTTTTTTTTTTTTTTGAGATGTTGTCTTTCAGGCCGGAGTGCAGTGGTACGATCTTGGCTCACTGCAACCTCCACCACCCGGGTTCAAGCAGTTCTCCTGTTTCCACCTCCCGAATAGCTGGGATTACAGGCACACACCACCATGCCTTTTTTTGTAGAGACAGGGTTTCACCATGTTGGCCAGGCTGGTCTTGAACTCCTGACCTCAAGTGATCCTCCCACTTTGGCCTCCCAAAGTGCTGGGATTATAGGAGTGAGCCACCATTCCTGGCCTAAAACATTTTTAATGATTAAATGATTGCCAAGACCCCTTGGGAGCCCTGTGCTTTCATACCTGCCTCCACCTCTTTTCTCAGCGGTACCCTGGACTTACTCCCACCGCAGCTGCTCTCAGGCTGATGCACTTTACTGGGGACTCATATCAGGAGCTGCAGGACAGGGCTTCTCTACTAGCACTGCCAACAGAAAACCAGCTTCTCAGAACCACCTCCCAGTCTTTAGGCTGTTTGCAATTTCTGGTGCTCTGAGAATTGGAAAGGCCATGCCAGAAGGGAGGAAGGATGGAAAAGCAACATCGACAGGAAATGGTTTGAACCTGTGGCTCCATCATAAACTCTGAACCTCAGTTTTTCCATTTGAAAAATAAAATACCTTCCTTACATGCAATTTTGAAGAATGTAAAGTTCAGTACCTAACATACTTCCCTCCCCATTCTCCTCAGGGTTCTTTCAACCCACAGAGTGTGTTCAAAATAAACAATTCAATCAATAACGACTAGTAGGTTTTGCAAAAAGAGAGAGGGAGAATAGTTAATTTAGGCCCACACAATTTGCTTTCTGGGTGAAAAAAACTGTGGGTAAAACACTTGGGAAAAAAATTAACTGAGTGTATAAATACCAGAGACATTATAAAGAACTAATTGCTGTCAAACTTTTAAAAAAAGAAATCCCTTTAAGTTTGAGTGAGCAAACAAGATTTCACAAAATAAAAAGAGAAGGTGTCTGGAACCTACAGAAAGTAAATTTTGAGTGTGATAAAAGCAAGATGAAGAGTAATCTGGGGTGCGGGTTAGGGATGGCATAAGAAGGCACGGAGCTAGGAAAGCAGGGAGGACACAGGGAGCTCCATGCTGGCTGTAAGCAGATGCAGCCAAGTGGGGTGTGAGAGTCCGGCAAAAGCTCACTTCCACCCAGAACTCATGACGGGATCGTATTTGAAAATACTGTCTTTGCAGATATAATTCGTTAAGATGAATTTGTACTGGATCAGTGTGGGCACTCAGTCCAAAGGCTAGTGTGTTTACAAGAGAAAGGAGAGAAAGATTCTGACACAGAGACATAGAAACACACAGAGAATGTGGCTGTGTGAAGAAGGAGGCAGAGACTGGAGAGATGCATGTATGGGTCAAGGTATGCCAAAAATTACTGGCAACCAATAGAAGCCAGGAAAAGGCAAGGAAGGATCTTTCCTGGAAATTTCAAGGGGAGCGTGGGCTTGCCAGCACCTTGATTATGGACTTCTAAACTGCAAATCTATGAGAGAATAAATTTCTGTTGTTTTAACAAGCAATAATATGATTATTTTTTAATCGCAGTCCTAGAAATCGAACACCCTTGGCGTCTTATCCCTTGTAGTCTTCTCTAAGGAAAAGCACAGAGGGTACCTCTCACTCAATTATTGCTTTTCTATACTCTTCTGATGGTGTATAATAGAGTCCTTGCTTAAAATTTCTGTTGATTTTGAAGTCTGCTTTTACTGCTACTTTTTTTTCAGTCTCATGGAGGTACACATGACAAATAAAATTATATGTATTTAAAATGTACAACATGATGATTTGATATATGTATACACTGTGAAATGATTACCACAATCAAGTTAATGAACACATCCATCACATCACATATTCTTCTTTGTATGAGAACACTTCAGAGCTACTTTTGGCAAATTTCAAGTATGCAATATAGTATAACTATAGTTACCATATTGTACATTAGCTCTCCAGAACATATTCATCCTGTAGCTGAAAGTTTGTACCTTTTGATCAACATTTCTCCATTGTCCCTACCCTCAGCTTCTGCAACCACTACTATTTTATTCCCCATTTCAGTGAGTTTGACATTTCATTTTTTTTAATTCCCTATATAAGTGATGGATACAGTATTAGTTTTTCTCTGTCTGGATTATTTCCCTTAGCATTATGCTACCCAGGTTTAGTCATGTTATCACAAATAGGTTTGATTTGCATTTCCCTCACCCTTAGTGTGTGATTCCTCCAGCTTTCTTCTGCTATTGCTTTGGCCATCTGGGGTCTTTTGTAATTCCAGATGAATTTCAGGATTTTCTTTTTCTACTTCTGTAAAACATGTGATTGGAATTTTGATAGAGATTCCATTGAGGGTATAACTTGCATTGGTATGGATACGTTAGTGAAACTAACTGTTAAACTCTTCCAATCTGTGAGCATAGGTTATCTTTCCATCTATTTGTGTTGCCTTTGATTTTTTTCATCCATGTTTCATAGTTTCAATATATGGATCTTTCACCTCTTTGGTTTAATATACACTTAAGTAATTTATGCTTTTCAGTACTATTATAAGTGGGATGATTTTCTTAATTTCTCTTTCAGGTGCTTCATTGATAGTGTATAGAAACAAACTGATCTTTGTATGATTTTGTATGCTGCAACCTTACTGAATTTGCTTGTTAATTCGAATCATTTTCTGGTGGAGTCTGTAGGGTTTTCTATATATAGATGCTCCTTGATTTACCATGGGGTCACATACTGATAAACTGATAAGTGGAAAATATCAAAAGTAAACAATGTATCTAGAATTATAGATGTGGTTGCTTGAATTAGAAAATATTTAGTAGCTAACATACCAAACATCGTAGCTTAGCCTAGCCTACCTTAAACATGCTCAGAACACTTACATTACCCTATAGTTGGACAAAATCATCCAACAGAAGGCCTATTTTTTAATACAGCATGAAATATCTCATGAACCACATATTGCTATTCCAGGAAAAGATCAAAATTAAAATTTGAAGTACACCAAAATTCCATTGGTTTCACACCACTGTAAAATTGAAAAAGTTGTAAGTCAAACCATCTGAAGTCAGGGACTATCTCTCTATAAGAGCATGTCATCTGCAAACAGAGAAAATCTAACTTCTTCCTTTTGGATTTGGATGCATTTTTTCTTCTTGCCCAATTGCTCTGCTGAGAACTTTCAGTGCATTGTTGAATAAAAGTGGCAGGAGTGGGCATCTTTGTCTTTTTCCTGATCTTTGAGGGAAAGCTTTCAGTTTTTTGCTATTGAAGATGATGATAGCTGTGGACTCCTCACATACCGCCTTCATTGTATTGAGGTACGTTCCTTCTGTGTCTAGTTTACTGAGAGTTTTTATTATGAAAGGATGTTTAATTTTGTCAAATGTTTATTCTGTGTCTGTTGAAATGATCATACGATTCTTATTCTTCATTCTGTTTATATGGTGTAATCACATTTGCTAATTTGGATATGTCAAGCCATCCTTGTATCCTAGGGATAAATTCCAGCTGATCATGGTGTATAATCGTTGGAATGTGCTCTTGAACTTGGTTTGCTGGTATTTTGTTAAAGATTTTTGCATGTATGCTCATCAGGGATATTGACTTGTAATTTTCTTTACTTGTAGTCTCCTGGTCTGGCTTTGGTATCTGGGTAATGCTGGACTCATAAAATGAGTTTGGAAGTGTCATTATATTCTCCATAGAACAAAACTTGTCATAAAGAATAGTATGTACCATATATCAGGAACATTATCAAATGAAAAGGACGTCACTCTCTCTTATGGAGAATTGAAAAGAATTTAAGATGCCGTATACCACAGAGAAAGCGTCCCTCACGCAGTCAAGGGCTTTGTAGGTTCTGAGCCTGATAAATCTATCTTTACCATCATTGGAGAGGTACGTGTATATATTTTGGGTATGTATGTGTGTTTGTACATGCAGACACAGTTATACCTCAGACACAGTTACAGTTCAGTTGCCCAAAATTGTATTTAATACTTACCAAATACTAAGCAGTGAGATAGGCATTTGTGTTCAAAGATGAAAGGTACCCAGTCATCTTTGTAAGAGAGCAGACCGGTCTGTTTTTGCATTCAAAATTTTAATGTAAAAATGTCTGTGCCTTTGTCTTTGATAAAGTTTTAATAACTAATTTACAATTTCTCTCATTGTTATAAATGAAAAGCCCTTCTGCATAAAGGATAAAAGAATAAATGTCAGTGATAGATCATATGGCCAATTTCATCCATAAACTTTTCCAAAGAGGCATTAATGCATCACTTCTACTTACAACCAGATTTCAAAAAACCTTGCTGTGGTTTTGCATGGAAAAACATACTATTCTTTTGACTTTAAAAATACTTTTTGACCTTTGTATGTATTTAAACCTAAGGCAAGTAGTAGGATTATTTTTAAAATAGATAAATTTCTACTTCTCCTAAACTGCATTTATATCATCTTTAGGACCACTTGCAACACATATAAAGCCCTCTATTTGTCCACAAATCACACTGTAGAAAGCGCAGAGCTAGAAACACTACTCTTCTCAGCCTTGCTGTTCAGAGGTAATTTAGCTCTGTTTGCAAGTAGTGTGATCTCATATACAGAGGAAGAGTGCAACTCTCTCTTCCTTTTCTCCCCACCCACTCTCCTAACTTCTCCTCCATATTCTCTCTGCCTTCTGCTTAAAGCCTTCCTTCTTTGGTTAAAGACAGTAGGTAGCCACATACTTGGGGGAGAGAACTGGGGTAAACTTTGGGAAATTGGGGTGATCGCAGACCTCTGTAAGAAGGCAGCGTTTCAGAGTACTCATTTTTAGGCATAGTCGCTAACCTTAATACACCATTATATCCGTAAGTATTTTTAAATACCTACTAAATTACTCCTGCTAAAAACATGTATGTTTATTCTTAGTTTAAGTATATGGATAACAAGCTCATCTTCCTAAGCATCAAAGTTCTATTCATTTATTGCACCTTTAGAAAGTAAAAGGTTTCTCAAGATTCAAGTATGATTTTTCCACTGGGCTTCCTCATTTAAAAAGTACAATGAAAACGTAGTTTTCTCAAACTACTCAATAGAGAGACTGCTGGAATCTAAATGATCCCAGCATGACAATTACAGTTTGTGTAGACTAAATTGGTTTTTTTTATTACCACATGTGAAACTGATGTTAATCAAGTGTCAACGTGAGCCCATTCCTTGGATAAGTAACTACATGTGGTAGAATTTACTACCTGATATTCATTTATCTCATCTCAAGATAGGTGGTGCATGAGAAGCATAGGGTGATGACAAATGGAAAAAAAAATACCACTCTGAATGCAAACCGAAATCCTAATTCAAATCCTTTAGAGTTTTTAAATAGCAAAGAGAGTACTTGGGCTTTAGACTAACATACTTCTGCTATGTTCAAGGTCTTTCAATATCTCATCTCTATGCATAAAGAATGAGAAGAAATGTTACTTATTAATCAACATTTTTTCCTGATTACTAATAGCAATTCAAATGCTTTCTCAATAAATTTCTCTTCCATACTATTTTTGCCCTATGAATCATTCTGTATTATTATTTTTATTTCTAAAATATGTGCTAGCTCAAAAATCTAGTTTGGGCTGTAGAAATGAAGCTTAGCAAAAACGACCTCTATTCAGTGGCATGGTGGCAATCACACTGCAGGAAAACAAAAGTTGCAGGACAGAGTCAACACTGCATTTTATTGGGTAAGAGCAGAAAATATGTCATAAGCAGTGGATCTAGAAAAGAAGGACTTGTTTTGCAATGACTGCACTTTCATTTTCCATCACTGACGGGGCTGCTCCTTCCAGCCCACTTCTCTTCAGCGCCCTTTGGGATGACTGGCCTTGTGGCTAATCAGCCACATGGTCAGCTGAAAAGAGAGGAGATTTTCTATAATAGCTTGGGGTTTCCCATTAGGTGCTGTAGCACAGAGGAGTAGACACCTATACTAACAACCAAAGAGCAAGTACTGCTGTCTGGAGTTTCCTACTTGCCTTACTCAAGGGCATCTAATACACATGCAATCCCAGTACTTCTCTCCTGGAACTGCTATGCTGTGAGAAGGCAGGATTCCTTATCATTGAGAATCTCTCCCTGGTGGAAGTTCTTTTGCTCTTACACATAGCTTAATTAAGTCAGCTTAATTTAAAGCACTATACAAAAGAAAAATGGTGCTTTTTTGGACAATAAATTAACAAAGCTTGTGCTGTTCACCCAGCTTCAGGTTATTTAGGAACTTATAGGGCAATCAGTCTGGCCTGTGCCAATGCAGATTTTATTATCTCAAGAAATCTCTATGTCATTCAAACTCTAAAGGTGCTTTATTAATGCATTTTCTGAGTATGGATATGTTTCCATCAAATGCTTGAATATTCTCTAAGTGGGATAACTCAGCAACAGAGAGCCATATGGTAGGAAACACACATAGGCATTTCTAGAGCTCTGAATTCCTTTGCAGTAACACAAATGGGAAGCATTTTCCTCTTCACAGCCAAATTCTTAGAGGTATTTCTTTATCCAATGTAGCTGGATGGCCTCACTTGGCCCTACCTAGCCCAGTGAAAGTTGATCACATGACTTGGCAAGGAAGTTATGTTTAATTAATATCTCGACAGGCTCAGATAGTGGCAGAGAGTATTAGGACATTTTGATGCCTGCTTATGAGTAATGACAGCAATTTTGTAGTTGCCAACATTGCCTGGCATTTGGTGTTGTCATCTGTGATGCCAAGAATGGTCTTTCAAGAGTCGGGTAGGCATATTTTTCAGACAGGAGCTAACACGGCAGCTTTGGGATGAAATTGGATGATGAGACTAAGGGACTGTGAGCCCTTGAATCTTTTTCTCATTTTACTTAAAAATAAGACCATATTCTTTATTAAAATCCATATCCATTTGCATTATCTCACTTTTATTGGCTAAGTCTAAATATTTCCAAATCAACAATTTCATAAAAATTTGAAAGAAGTCAGATGGGAGAATACCTCAAACGTCAAGCATCACAATTTTCTTGGATACGGCTGCATTTTTGATAAGAAACTATTGCTTATTAATGGTGTTAGAAGCATTCATCAACTATAACAAGAGGAGATTATTTAGGTGGATGGATAATTTCACCCCAGATTGCAACAATCTTTATATTTTCTTAGCATTCTTTTGCCAAGAGGGAGAGGAAAGGAGGAAGAAAGCAGAATGCATCAACAAAATGAATGAGGTGAGTATTCTGTTTATAATGATTTTGTAAAAAAAAAAAAAATTAAATGCAGGAACCAATTTCAACTTTCAGAATTTCTTTCTGTGAATGGTGCAAAATCAAGAGATTCCTTACTGAGTAGTTTTTTCATAGAGTTTAGCAAACAAATTCAGGTGTCTTAATTTCAGAAGATACAAATTTGATACAGCTAAGTCACAGCTGGACCATTCCTGAGAGGAGGAAGCATCTCATTATTACCAGATTTAGCTTAACAGTCACAACGGAATATAAAATTAGCTTTCTTACCTAAGATCATACTGTAAGCTAAATAAGTGAGGCATACTTTAGTAAAATAAACGCATTTGTGTCACTCTCAGTAAAGAAATGGTAACAGTTAAAGAAGTGACATCAAATTATCCAAATGGTTTTCAAAAATGCACTGTAAGCATTGTTCAGTAGTCTTACCAGTTCTCCTTACTTCAGAAATAACTGAGAGCCAGTTGCCTCTTATGAGAAAACTTAAGTATCATTCAATGACATTTCTTTCTTCCAAAGCAGCATTCTCCAACCTTTTTGGCAACAGAAACTGATTTCATGGAAGACAATTTTTCATAGCTCAGGAGGTAGGGGATGGTTTTGGGATGATTCAAGTGCATATATTTATTTTACACTTTATTTCTATTTTTATTACATTGTAATGAATAATGAAATCATACAACTCACCATAATGTAAAATCTGTGGGAGCCCTGAGCTTGTTTTCCTGCAACTGGTTGATCCCATCTGGGGGTGATGGGAAACAGTGACAGATCACCAGGCATTAGATTCTCATAAGGAACGTGCAACCTAGATCCCTGGCATGTGCAATTCACAATAGGGTTCGTGCTCTTCTGAGCATCTAATGCTGCCCCTGATCTGACAGGAGGTGAAGCTCAGGTGGTAATATGAACAACGGGGAGTGGCTGGAAATACAGATGAAGCTTCATTCCACCACTGCTCACCTTTTGCTATGTGGCCCGGTTCCTAACAGGCTACGGACTGGTATTGTGGGGACTGTGGACGCCTGTTCTAATGGATATAAGTTGTTTCATGATTTAAAAAAATGACTTATGAAGAATAGCATCTGAAATTATCCTTTGATACAGAGGTGCTGAGAAACCACCATCTTCTGACTAGCTTCACCCACTACTCAAGCCTGCACCCCGCTGCTCATTTGACAAGACCAGTCTCTTCACAGTATTACATTTACAACCATGGCTCTCATCTATTGAGAACTGACTACATTGCAGACAACAGGTTAGACATTTTATATATCATCTGAACCCTTCACAATAATATTGGCAGGCACATACTATTATTCTTGTTTTATTAATAATGAAGCAGGGCACTAGTGTGCTAGTAAATCGGCTCTATTAAAAGTATCTTGATTTACAGGGTTTGTCAATTTCCCTGATATAAATTCTCCCACCGTGGTCTGGTTCAAGCTACCAAGGTTTATCAAGGGTAAACAATCAATTCCAAAAATGTTTGTATATTTAACCATTAGTTCTGTTTCTCTACAGAACTCTGAAAGGAAATTAGCTCAGAGTTCAGTTCCTGCTTGAATGTCTTCCCAAATATCTTAGTTTACATTGTTCTCTCTCTCTCTCTCATATCTTGCATACTTGCCTTGATACTAGCTGGATACATAAATATCTGTTACCTTCTTATAATGTATTAATGCTTTTTTATTACATATCCTGTTTTCTTTTAAAACTACCTTGTGGGTTGGGTGCAGTGGCTCATGCCTGTAATCCAAGCACTTTGGGAGGCCAAGGCAAGCGGATCACCTGAGGTTAGGAATTCAAGACAAGCCTGGCCACCCTGGTGAAATCCTGTCTCTACTAAAAATTAGCTGGGTATGGTTGTGGGCACCTATAATCCCCGCTACTTGGGAGGCTGAGGCAGGAGAACTGCTTGAACCCAGGAGATGGAGGTTGCAGTGAGCCAATACAATGCCACTGCACTCCAGCCTGGGCCACAGAGTAACAATTCAACTTAAAAAAAAAAAAAAAAAAACCACTACCTTGTGTACTTCATAAGGAAAATGGCTCTCATCTGTGCTTTTGTTTTTACATAGTGTGTTGCATACAAAAGAGATGCATAATATTGTTGAATGAATTGAAACTACTATGATTTAAAGATAATCCGATACACCAACTTCGAAAAGCTACAGATTTGCCATAGAAACTTAGTGACTAATGTCAAAATGGAAACCAAACAGTTTGATTTGGGAGAAGTTAAAAAGAATTAGGAGAGACACATATTATTTTTATTCTAATTCTCCTTCCTTTTTATTTTTGAGCAGATATAAACCTTCCTGAAGTTCTCTTTTCTTATCTTCAAATTAAACTAGCCTCTTTCCCTATATTCTCTTTTTCCATAATTCAACATGACAAATGTGTTAAAATGGGTATTTTCTATTCATTTTTCGCTTCACTCTGAACCTTGGATAAAACATACACTGGGATTCAAACTACAGAGAGTTTAATGAATAATGCCAGTTCCCTCAAGACCTAGCACTGGCATTTTATAGCTTCAGGGAAGTTCATAGGATCACAGCATGTCTCTACAGCACACTGCTTCTCAATATGCATTTGCAGATCAAGTTTGGTATTTTTTTTTGCAAAGACTCAAAGAGAAAGACATATTTTTGAAACTATTAAAAGTCTTTGTAAAACTGAAATTAAATCCTTTCCCTCTATGTTTAATCTTGTTCATCATTCCAAGGCAAGGCATGAAAGAAGGGATTAATTTGAAATTTGGTCTGCCTTAGAAATGTAAAGGTCTTTGGGCTGTGTTTTTCCAAATGACCTGCACTATTTTAATCCAGTATAATTTATTTTGGTTGTAGTTGAAAGATAGAATGGCCTTTAAATCCCCTTCCAACATTTCTACCCAGGTAGTACTTTCCCAGTTCTTTCCAACTTATTTTATCTGTAGGCACCAGATGAATATGAGAGTAAAGGAGAGGCTGGGAGGATTGTTTCTTTGCACAGTAAGTGTGATTTCGGGAAGTGACACCACTTGCCACTGTTTTCCCTTTGCTCCCAATGCAAACTCTGGGAGAAAGTGAGCTTTTCCTCTAGAGAATACATACAACTGAGCAAGGGTTTATTAATATTTTACTTATGTATATTCTATTGAAAACCACATTCTCTACCAAGCACCATGCTGAAGCGTGTCACCTCACTCTGATTCCTCCCTATCCATCTGGTAAAACAAACAAACAAGCAAGCAAACAAACAAACCCAGAAATAAAGCAAAACAAATCACTTGAAAATACAACCTGAAAAGCTGAAATAATTGCTTACAACAAATAATTTGTGACAAAATATTAAATAATTTTATTTTTTCCTTATGTATCCATATTTTGTAAACACGAAACATACCAAGCTAGATTCTAAGAAGTAAGCTTGCAGTAAAATTTATTCCAAGATCACAATCCTGGTGAACCAGAAATGTGGAAATAAGGTGATAAGAACTTTTATTTTTAATGAAACCATTCACTTTTTTTGGAGGGGGCTACATCCTAATATTCCTGCCCTCTTCCACTCTCTGCTTCACAGTCCAGCATCCATCCCATATATGGAATGGAGTCAGCTCTAAACATATTGAAGAATGAATAAGTGATGGTAGGAATATGGATCCTAGTGTTCTGTGGTCCTGCAGTTGTGTCCCATAGTCACTCCTTAATAACTGGGACACACTGAGCAGCTGACATAGGTCATGGTGTGGGAATGGGATGGGAGGTAAAATTGGAAGAATTTGGCAGTTGCTCACTTGATAACACGGAAGCAAAATCTGACTGCATAATACCATATCTAGATTAGAAAGAGGAGATGTACCTCATGCATATAAATCAGCCAGTGTGGCTATTATATTTTCTAATAAAACCCTTTATCTTTTCAATGAGCATTTAAATATTGAGATATCCTATGAACTTTATATTGAGAATCATTGATATAAAAATACGGTGTGGGTACTGAATGAAGAATATAGTGATCGGTATGTGCAACTTATACTCAAAGTAAAATTTGACTAGGTGTTTTTTGAAACATAGTGGCATAAGTTCCTAAAAAGCTGGACATTTTCTAAATGTAAAAAGCACTTAATAACAATATCTCATTGAATTTTCAAGAGGAAACAAGTTTAGAGGCATTCAATGACTTGTCTAAAAACACAAAACCAAGATAGCACAGAGGAGGCAGGGAAAAGTGATGGGGAGGAAGGTGATTAAATCTGAATATTTCTTATTTTATTGCTGTTGAGTAA
This sequence comes from Cacajao melanocephalus, assembly GCA_963573385.1. NCBI lineage: Eukaryota > Metazoa > Chordata > Mammalia > Primates > Pitheciidae > Cacajao > Cacajao melanocephalus. Next base: position 36,568 of record CAUYLG010069323.1, on the reverse strand, counting down.
CCTGTGGCATGGACGTGAAAAGCTGACTTCACCTTCTATAAGTGTGAGTGAAATGCACACTAATGCAGCAAGAGTGTCTGAGGAAACAGAAGATTTAGAAAGTATGCAGACAGTCATTTTCCTGGAACTTAAACGTGGTCAACTGATGGAGAAGTAATTTTGCCCAAATAGTCTGAGAATCTGAGGGTTTGACATCAGGACATCTAATTTCAAATCCTGAGTGATTTTTCCATTTCCATCATTTCCCTGCAGCAAGGATACATGTATAATATTACATGATAAATCAAAAGACTGTTATGTTCGTGTTATTCAGATTTTATACACAGCTTAAAATAAACTTCTTGCCATGTACTAGGCATTATTTAAACATATCTGTATCTATTTTAGAATAGCTACTACAACCAGCCAGTATAGTAAGGGATCACACTCTATGATATAAAGGGTCCCCAACTTGTTAGGCACTTGGGTGCACTGCAGGTGGCGAGCATTAGTGCCTGAGCTCAGTCTCCCGACAGATCAGCGGCAACATTAGATTCTCAAAGGATCCTGAAACCTGTTGTGAACTGTGCATGTGAGGAACCTAGGCGAGAATCCAACTAATGCATGATGATCTGAGGTGGAACAGTTTCATCCTGAACCATCCTCTCCCCGCTCTTCCCCAACCGGTCTGTGGAAAAACTGTCTCCTATAAAACTGGCTCCTCGTGGCAAAAAGTTTGGAGACTGCTGATTCAAGATATCATTTTTGTTGCAACTTACTTTGTTACTGTTACTACAATGTCATAGATCTCACAAATTACAGTAATATATGGGATGTCTTAACACGGCACGGTATTTTCCTTAAAGATAATTTGAAATGTGTAGGTTTTTTTGCTAATATACTGAATTACTCCATATAATTTCTTAGAATAATGTTTAATGTCTTGTGGTAGCTTCTGCTATTATTATTGTTACTACCCTCTCTGCCTTCTATTTATCCATATTTTATTTGTTACTGTACTTTATTCTATTTTTCTTTTCTCCCCTTTAACTTTACTCTCTCCTTACAGCTTCACTATCTTCATAAAGTTGTATAAACGGCATTGAAAAAATTTAAAGAAAACACTTGATGCTCTGAATACTCTTTCACATTCACGAATGCTTGAAGGCAGTGCATATTCACTGCATGCATATTCTGTGCTGGGCAAGCCTCTGGTTTAAAATGGTGGGTGAAATGTGGCAAGATCTCCTGCCAGAGATGTATAGTCCAGTGGAGGAGACAGATATTATTAAATAATTATGAATAATAACTGCAAAATCATAACCACTACTAGAGTTAAAAGAGATGCGTGTTTTAGATTAAGAGGATTTGACCTAACTATGGGGTCATGCGAAGTTTTTCTGAGATGACTGTTGAGCTGAAACCTGAGGGAGGAGCAGAAATGAACTAGACAAAGCAGAGAGAGAGAGAGAAGTGAAATGTCCTGTGGTTGGGGGCAGTGGTATAGGAAGGAAAGAGTGTCAGAGTGCAGGGCACACATCCAAGACTGAAAGGAGGCCAGTGCACTGAAGGGGAGAATGGGAGGAGAAGTAGGGGAAGAAATCACGTTAGAGACACGGCCATACCAAGTAGGACCTGGCAAGCCAGGTGAACTTGCCCCAAAGGATGGATTCCAATTCCCCACGGTGAAATATCTAGGTTTTATTTTAGATATCTGATATGGTTTGGCTTCTGTGTCCCCACCCAAATCTCACCTTCAATTGTAACCCTCACGTGTTGTGGGAGGGACCTGTAATCCCCACATGTTGAGGGAAGCGGGGTGATTGGATCATGGGGGAAGTTTCCTCCATGCTGTTCTCATGAAAGTGAATGAGTTCTCAGGATAGTGAGTGAGTTCTCACAAGGTGATAGTTTTTTAAGGAGTTCTTCCCTCTTTACTTGAAATTCTCTCTCCTGCCACCATGTCAAGAAGGTCTTTGCTTTCTCTTTGCCTTCCACTATGATTGTAAGTTCCCTGAGGCCTCCCCAGCTATGTGGAACTGTGAGTCAGCTAAACCTCTTTTGTTTATAAATTATCCAGTCTCAGGTATGACTTTATAGTATATGTGAATGGACAAAGAAAATGTCCAACACAATTCTACCCAGTGACTGTTTTTGTAGCAATACTCAAACTCCAACTTATCACTGATGCCTAAGTTGTAGAAACTCCAAATGGACAGAGACACCAGGTTTCTTTGCGCCAATAAATCTAGGTTATTATGCCCTATGTTAGTGTGACTACAGAAAGTAGGATTAAATTGGTTTTGAAAATTATTCTTTGAATTAAATCACTTATAGGTACAGTGGATTATAAACAACATGGTATGTGCTGTTTATAATCGACTGCTCTTCTCATGTGTGCTGTAATAAGGTACAACACAATTTACAGTTTATACATTTATGAACCCAGAGGGAATGCTCCAGCATATAGCATGTAGAATTGTTACCTTTTCCATTTAAATTTTTCTAGCATTGGCTAGAGAAAAATTTTACTTTTGCTTTATTTGGCAACATCAGGACCTGTTCCTTACCAGTATTTCAGATTTTTTAAATCTCATGATTTTAAAATTAAAAGAGAATTATACAGGTCATCTAGTTTACCTCCTACTGTTTCCACTGGAAACGTTATGTCTATATATCTGGGCAATGTGAAACTCTCTACTTTAATAAGAAGATCTGCAAAAACATTGCCTGTCAGAATGCACATATGGCCTTTAATAAATTTCCAAGGCTAACATTGCTTATTTTTGTCAAATACTAAAATACTATCCTTTAACCTCTTGCACTCATTTAATAGCCAAAAGTTTTTATATTATTGAGGATATGCTAAGGAATTTTTAGAGCAGTTTCACAAAAGGAATTAATAGTATATATAAGAACGATTGAAGTCTGAGAGGACCCAGCAGCATATTAAGGAGATAAAAAATAATCTACTAAGCTTTGAGATAAAGGATTGTTTTTTAATTTATGTAAACTAAATGATGTAAAATAATTGTGAAAGTGTAAGGAACCTATGTGTAAAAAACAAGATGATAATTAGATACTAAAGAGCAGTTGAAGTATTGCAAAGCTTGGAGATCAATTGGAACGTATCTTTATAGCACCGCTAAGAGGAAAGACTGCAGCTAGAAACATGAAGTTTTCCTACCAAGACACATTCTTCCAGTGCTTTTGGGAGAGTGAAGCAGGGATAAGTCAATCCAATGGACACACACAAACTATTCAACATGATCACTTTAGTCTTTAGTCATGGTTTGGTGCTCAGATATGCTACTAGTCAGTTCTTAAGAGATTTATTGAGAGTGGAATGCCTATATAAGAAAATTTTTTCAAGTATAATACTATAACAATTTAATGTATTTGCATTTTGTAACAAACTAACCTCTTCTGTTTTTAAACAATAAAAACTGGCTTTCCCTTTCCTGTGATGTGACTATCTTCTGTGATCTTTGGCTTTGCGAGATTCTCTTCAACTCAAAGGGAGACATCCTGGCTCCTCAGGGGAGTGGTTCATGAATGACAATCCTCTAAGCCCTACAGATAATTTATGTAAAAGCAAAGTCCCCATGTATAAACAAACCAACAAATGAAAAAAAAAAAGACATAGGTTTAGGAAGTATACAGATTTCTCTTAATGCTTTTAAATTCTTCTGGAGAAAAATGCTATGGAAACCCATCATTTACTGCAGTCCAAATCTGCCATAAAAGTGTTAGCAAACAATGTATGGCGACATGAAATTAAGAGACAGATTGTGTGATGTGAGCAATTATTGGCATAGAAGTTCAGAGCAAAAGGACAACTGCTCTGAAAGTGATGAAATGACAAAAATTTATTGAGCACCACATATGCCAAAGTTTTTCCCAGCATCTTCAGTGAGTCATTTCATTTAATCTCTAAATAGCTTGATGAGGTGAGCACTGTTACTTATCTATTTCATACAGGAGAAAACTGAAGCTCAAATAATTGAAATGGCCTAGGGTACAAGTTAGAAAATGGTAGAGTCAAAGTCAACACAAGGCAGTGTGAACAAGCAAATGCGTTTCTCTGTTCCATCTTGAACGAGAGCTTCTAGTCTGGGATCACAGGTCGTTCATAACACCGTTGTCTCAACCTGACCAAGCCTGGGCTGGTGTAGAAAGTGTTGTAAAATACTGTAACCTGTAATGTTTGAAACTCAAGCCAATGGTTGGTCATGTTAAACTTTAGATTTTAGTTACCTGCGTTTTTTTTTAAATTTAAAAAAACCATTTAAATAATTAGCATAATTTCTTTTCAAGATGAATGCTTGGTCTTCTGCAGGAAATAATGAAGCAAAATATTTTACATAACTTGCAAGGTTCAAACCCACAGCACACAGAATAAGCAACCGCAAATCTCAGCTCATTGGCTTTTAGAAAGCCAGGAGCCTTCAGTCGAAGAAAGTCCAAGAAAAATAAAATGATTTACCACAAAGGCACACGGCCTGACGATTTTATAGCTAGCGTCAGAAACATCAGAAACTGGGGTCTTTTCAATTTGATCTTCTTGCTATGAATGTGGTTACTGATTTAGTAAAAATGTAAAATTGTTCATTCTGCGTGGAACTGAATGGCATACATTGTATCTTCTTACATTATGTGCTGTGTGAAATTTTTAGCAATTCCATGTGGGTAAGACAGACTATATCAAGCCTTTTAGGTTATTAGGAGGCAAATGGCCTTCAATTAGCTACAATGTATATTTTTCAAAACAAAATAGTCTCCAGCCAACCCTCTCCTGAATTACGCAGTATGATCTTTTCACCTCTATTTATGCACACGTTTGATATTCAAAATGTTGGCTTCATTTGGAGAAGACAACAAAAGCTCAGGCTTATTTATTTATTTATTTATTTGACGAAGTCTCTCTCTGTATCCCAGGCTTGAGTGCAGGGGCTCATTGCAACCTCCACCTCCTGCGTCCTGGTTCAAGCAATTCTCCTGCCACAGTCCCCCGAGTAGCTGGGATTACAGGCACGCACACCATGCCCAGCTAATTTTTGTATTTTTAGTAAAGACGGGGTTTCACTATGTTGGCCAGGCTGGTCTTGAACTCCTGACCTCATGATCCGCCCGCCTAGGCCTCCCAAAGTTCTGGGATTACAGGTATGAGCCACTGTGCCCAGCCTTATTATATGATTCTGCTTTTAAAGATCAAAAAAAAAAAAAATGGAGCAAGGAACAAGTAGGAAGGAGCAGCAGAACAAAAGACAATTTTCCTATATAAAAAATGTTTCGAGCTGCCAACTAGCACCAAACCTAAACACACTTAAGATATTTCTAATCCTTGGGGTGATTACTCTTAAACAAAAGAAACCTCAACTACTCAACGAGTAGCATACAGTTTTAAATTTTTTTGTATTTTTGCTGTGTACTTTAATGATGGAAGCAGCTATATTAAAAAAGAATAACTTGCTTTTCAATTCATTATAAAAGTCATCACTGAGATAGAAAATCCTTGCAACTACCACAGATTTCTTGCTCTTTACCATTGGTTAGCACTGTATTTCAGGAAGAAGATCCCTTGTGATTCAATATGGTATTTATAATACACGATACAAATTATACGAATGGAGTGAAGGTACCCAGTGTCATCAAAGTTATGTAATTTTAGCATCATCGTTTATATAATGAAGGTTACATGCTGAAAGTTAATATTTTGATGTGATTGGTAAGGCACAATTTTAGTTATACCTCTTTTCTTTGAATTAATTTCAATATGATTTTTGTTCTTTATTCATTAAAATACTTTCAAATATGTAAACACAGATAATGAATCTACTAAGTGTCTATTTTGACCTTGTTGACATCTTCCCATTGTTAGTTTTGTCAAGATTTCCTTTGCCTCTTGTTTTTGAATATCTACCTAAATAAATAAATGTGTGCAACGTTTTAAGTCAACATTTTACAATACATTCAAAATATGATTTCTTGCTGCACATTACTACAAATAACACAATGGAAAGGATTAGAGACCTGTATGACATTTTTACTGTACCCAGGGCTCTACTCTGAGATAGTTTTCCTGTCACTATTTCCTAAAAGTAAAATGAAGAATGTTTTATTCCTATAATCAAAGGGTTTAGATATTAGAGTTTCAGTGTTTGGGCATATTGAGAGAAGGTTGAAGATTCTCTCTTTTCTCACTCTTCCTTCCCTACACATACATACACACACACACACACACACACGAGCACAGACATATGTGCACACTACCCAACAGTTGATTCTCTTCTCTTAATTATGATTTATGCTAAATCTGTTTTCAAATGTGCTTTGTTTTCAAAAGTGTTTCACAAATGGCAATGCATTATTGGAAAATTAATCTTACATTTATAGAGTTAGCATTAAATTAAGAATTTTTTTAAGTAAAGAAATTAATTTTTATTTAACCCTTTGGAATAAAGTTATTATAAAAAGCGAGGCACATTTATGTTTTACTAATCATTTTCGCATATTACTTTTTATTGTTGCCAATTAAAAATATTTTTGCCTTCTTATGTTTTCATTTTATGTCGATTAACTTTTAGATATTCCATTTCTGACTCATTTCTTTTATCTAAATAAAGGTCGCCAAATAGTTGGGCTAAAGCATGAGGCAGCTATCATCCAGAAACTAAATGTTCCAATTACACTCTGTCTCCGTCTCTGATTAATTGATAAATGAGGGTCCAGCCAGAGACATCACACTAACACAATTTCCCAAATAATCAACCCAAACAGACATAGGTTAGACACAGAGAGGCGAATCCAAGTTTGGCCTTCCAATCTCAACTACGTGTTTAAGGAACAGTGAAAATATTGGACCTTCTTTTTGAGTCAATTGCCACCAGAGAACATATTTTAACAGGTAGAATGCTATTTTTTGGAGAAATGACAACGGAATCTTGGTTTTCCAGATTTGAGTGATGTATTACGTGGATTATTCAGGTTGCTGAGCTTTAAAGCATAGCTGAAAACTTGAGATTCTCATGCAATTACAAGATTAAAGTGAGATAAATTGGCACTCACAGTTGTGGCAGGTGGCCCCACTGTATCCTGTCTCATCACAAGTGCATTTGAAGCTGTCCCATGTTTGCGAGCACTTTCCACCATGCTCGCAGTGATTGGGCACACATCTGTCAGAGAAAGAGACAAACAGAAATAAACCAACAACAAATGAGATTTATGAGTGGCCACATTCCAAGCTGCCTGGGCAATATATCATTTCAATGCCAGGTTGTCTTACCAAGGTAATTAATCCTTGTTAGTTTAAGCAGATTAATATGATTCATGATGGAAGATGCCAAGCGCAACAAAGATGATATATCACAGGCCTGGTGTTTCCCATTTTTGAGTAAACAGTAGACGCTAACAAACAACCAAGGGATTTATTTGAATATCACAGATTCATTTTATTTTTCTTTTACCCCAAAACAAAGACAACAGCTAAGTTTCCTCCTGGTGAAAGATAGAAGATAAGCTGTCTTATTTCTTATTTTATTCTCTTCTTTATTAAGTCAAATACTGACTTAAAGAGGGGCATCACCAAATTTTTCATAGCAATTTGACTTTTTGAAATGATGCCATGACAACAGCAATGAAAATAAACTAAATGAGAAAGAAAGGATTTCTAAGTCTTCCAGACACCTCTCCCTACTTCCCGCTGGATAACAAAAGCTGCCTGCTTAAGGAGGCAGCAAGCATAACACAGGAGAAAAAACACAGGTTTTGTGTTCAAATTTATATCTTTTCATTAAGATAACTAATTGTGACTACTTAATGTCTTTGAACCTTAGTTTTCACCTTTGAAAAACAGGACAATGATCTCTATCTTACAAGTAATTTTAGGTTTGGGGATAATGTTCGTGAAGTATTAACAGTTAATTAATAGGCAGGAAATAGTGGGCCAACAAATGGAAGATGTAGGTATCTGAAACAAGCCTCCAGGGCACAGCTTGACTGTACCTCAGAAATTGTGAGGTTGAAATTTGTCCTGAAACACCCCTGTTTCAATAGCACAAACCCTTTCCTTTCTTCTGGTTCCGTCCCTCATCTCTCCCAACAATTCCTTTCTCCATCTACCCTACAACATGATTTGTTTTTTTATAATCCTGGTTAAGATGCTCACAGATAGCAAAGGTATTCATTGTGATGTACCAGTATTCACAAAAGACATCTAGACTTCAGTAGGGAATTGTCAAGAATAGGAAAACTCTTCCAGATTAAAAGAGCAGAATCTATAATCATGGGTCACAGGTAAAGGACAGATAAAAAGCCACCCTGCAAACAACCCCTTTATCATAATTCCCTAGTAGTTCCTTGCTACAAAATCTGATAGAGCTGGCCTCAGCAATAGCAATCTCCACCTCCTGTTCTCAATTTACCGTTAGCCATGCCTAAAACCATCTGTAGCAGGGGTTGGCTCAGTTTGGCACGGAGCCCCCGGCTCCGAGTAGCTGTGCTGTTCTTCCACAAGTTTTTACAAACCTTTACTCCTGCAACAAACACTGAGCACTTGCTATAGGCACAGCACGATGGAAAATAGATGACTAACATTGTATTTATAGCCTTGCAGAAGAGCTTATAGTTTATATAGAAGTAGATATAGTATGCATGAAAACTACAGTGCAAGGAAGAAATGAAAAACAGCATAATGCAGGGACAAATAAAGTACTATGGGATTTCAGATGAGGAATCACATGTACATTTTGGGCACAATGAAAAGTTTCTAGGTTGAGACTCAATAAATGGACAGGACTACAGGAGAAGGAAATTAGAGGAAGAACATTACTGGGGAAAGATACAATATAAACAAAAGCATCCTGTTGATTGATCATGAGGAATGGAAAATTCACCCTAAATTTAATAGACACTTTTTGTAAAATTTGGACTCTGTGTTATCAAGGCTACAAAGATGCTTCATCTCCAAAGATTTTATAATTTGGGTGGAGGTGGGGTGGGGATCTGATTCATGAAAAATGCAAACCCAGAAGAATTTCATGAGTCATAAAAGAGATATGAAATGCTATAGAAATTTAGATAGTAGAGGAGTTACAGGTAGATGATAAATAAAGTACTTCATAAAGTTCAGAACACTTCGCCTGGGCCTGAAGAGTTGTATGTTTATTATTAAAATGTTGAATATCGTGCCTAGCAGAATACGTGAAAAAAGCACTGATAAGGAGGTAGGAGGTGGAAGAGTGAAAGCAATAGGTGGTCCGACCTTTCCTATAGCCACTATGCTGTATGGGCCCTGAGGTACCCAGCCACACATGGCAGAAGGTGTTTACATCCAGAGCAGGTGGTTCTCTGTATCATGGAAGGAAGCAATGGGCGAGATACTTCAAAATCACATAAAACTAGAACATCCTTGATACTTAGTTTTGGAATTCAGTATGTATATGATGTTGTATGGCATATTTACTTTCTAAATTATTGTGGGTTAATATTAGCTCAGCCTAATATTGAAAGTAATTCACATCAGCTCATTATGTCAATTAATTCAGAAATAGTGCAGAAGTGTAGTGAGTAGCAAAGGAAAACCAGGCTGGAATCTAAATGTGGTGTAAATAATGGGCAAAGTAGAAAATAATCTCCATGATAGAAAAGATTACTGTGTTCTTACACACACGCAAAAAGCCTATACCATCAAGTGAGATTAAATGAATACAAGCCATCCCTCAGTACCTGTGGAGGGACTGTTCTACCCCACCCCCCCACCCCATAGATAACTGAATCCATGCATTTCAAGTCCCTGTTATAAAATGGAGCAGTATTTGCATATAATCTATGCACAGCCTCCCATATAATTTCAGTCATCTCTAGATTACTTAGATTTATAATTGTATTTTTTTTATTGTTTCTTTTCTATCTGCCATTGGTTGGATTCACAGATGGATTCACAAATATAGAGGTCCGACTATACTTCCAAAATTCAGTATTAAGGATTTCTTTAAAAGTAATTTTTTAATTTAGATGGAACTTTAATATTTCTCTTGTTTTTTATAATTCTTATTTTTATTATTTATTTCTGAGATAAAGTCTTGCTCTGTCACCCAGGCTGGAGTGCAGTGGTGCCATCTTGGCTCACTGCAACCTCTGCTTCCAGGTTCAAGTGATTCTTCTGCCTCAGCTTCCTGAGTAGCTGGCATTATAGGTGTGCACCATGACATCTGGCTAATTTTTGTATTTTTAGTAGAGACAGAATTTCACCATGTTGGTCAGGCTGGTGTCAAACTCCTGACCTCAAGTGATCCACCCGCCCCAGCCTCCCAGAGTGCTGGGATTACAGGCATGAGCCACCATCCCCAGCCAGTTGTTATTTTTAAAACTGACATTCTCCCTATGATGATTACAGACATTGTAATTCTTAATGTTGGAAAATGCTTTATTTCCAAACCAACTTGATTCAAATATAATTGCAAACCCTATCACCATACATATTTTTTAAAAAGTTAGGGTCAGTTACCAAGCAAAATAAAATACTAATTAAACTAGTGGCCCCTTTCCTATTTTTTCCTAGAACCAGTAACCTATGTCCAATACACAGTTATTACATTGCTTAGTAATGGTGTGTTGAGCATCTGTCTCTTCTGAACTGAGATTCCTACAATTAGGGGTTTTTATCTTACAATCTTTTACACAACTAGGTGCACACTCAGTAACCGCCTATGGACACATTGACTGAAAGAATGGATAAATGTAATGCTAGAAAGTTACACCACAAAGAAATTGAAGTAATTTTAGAACAAATATCTCTTTTACTGTGAGAAATATACATTATTTGTTTCTATGATTTTATTCTCAAATCTAGACCCTTGCTCTAATAAACTAATTTTTTTAGTAGGCCACAGGGAATGTGTAATTTGTTTCAAGGCATGTCCTAGCTTGAAAGTTTGATTCACATCAAAAATGAATCAAAATGACTCAACTGCTTCTACTTGAGAATGACTTGACTGGGATCAGGAAGATACAGGGGAGAAGTTCACAGGTGTCAATTTGTTGTGATCAAGGGACTCCAGAAGAAGTGATGCATCAAATTAACTTGGGCTCCAGACAGCCCTGCCTTCTCCGTCGGAATTGTACTTTTTTTAAACAGCCTTTCAAAATGCTTTAGAATCAAAATGCATTTTATTCAAATAACATTTATTTAGACTCCAATACATAAGACAAACGTAAGCTATATTTTGAAAGGTCAAGTGGGTTGTAATTACTTAATGTGAAATAAATCGACAGAGTGGCTGCTTAGATGGATGTCACAATTCACTCCAGGGCCATGGATGACAGTTGAACTTTTATTTTACCCATAGCATCTCTCATTTCTGAACTTGATTTTAATTGCAAAGCATTGGGAAATTTGAGATACACAAATAGAGGAAACTGCAAATGGTACCAGATTTGTTTGTTTGTAGTAGCTTACTTTGTAGTGTACGAGTATTACTTAATTAAGGAGCGATAGTGGAAGAAATTTTATTTCAAATCTAAAAGATGTTAGCCTGACAGCATAACTGAATGCACTGGTAATCATCAAGGCACTTTGAAGGTGTTTTTCATCTACAAAATGTTTAAAAGTTAAAATAGACATTTTAAAATAAAATTAAATCTTTGTGTTACCTTTGAAACCACATATGGTTTTGACATGAAAACCACAGTCATAGCACCATGACTCCAGAAATCCACATGGCAATGTGTTCTGGTGGAACCATGCAGCCATGAACGGCGCAGTGTTTATCAGAATAGCTTGCTGTTCTGTATAAACCGGATTCTTGGGACTCAAAAGCAATGTTTCTCAAAGCTTTGTGTGCATAGGAATCTCTTGAAAATCTTAAGATTCTGATTCTTGAGGTCAAGATTGGAGTCTGGGATTCTGAAATCCTAACAAGATCCCAGATGATGCTCATGTGTTTGGTCAAAGGACCAGGCTTCCAATAACAAGGCTCTAGAGCATCGTACTTCTCTGCAGCAGGGGGCGCAAAGCAGAATACAAATGCTGAGTAGGAGGAGAAACAGCCCAGGAAGCGGGCACAGCAAGAGAAGACAGCATGGCATGCAGCCAGGGCAAACACAATGTATTCAGTCATTTCTCCCGAGACTACTTTTCCATAGGTCCTCCTACCATTTTTAATCTGATGCACTCAGAGTGACATATAATCATCTTTGTAATGTCATTTAGTAAGTTAAATCATTTCTGAACCTGATTGTAGACTTCACATAATTCATAGAACTGATCATTGACTATAAAGTCAGTTTCATTTCATTGTAAAATCAAGTTCAACATTCTCAGTCTCAGAGTTAGCTAAGGCTTTTCCCTGCTTAGATTGCATACGAATAACAGTGTTAGGATATTTAATTTGCTTTTAGACTAATACCAGTTTGACACCTGGACATTAAATATGCCCTGTTCTAAACTTTAGAAAAGACTGCTTCTAGGTTACTGATAGCTTATTTTTGTAAATGATTGGACCATTATTTAAAATGAGTTATAAGTTATTATTCCAGTATAAGTTTCCTCCTTAATTTTTGATTTTTTTCCCTTCATTGTAGCATGAAATTTTATTTTTGCTTATTAAGACAAGAAATACATTTAGAGTGCTTGGTTTTTTTGAATACTATTTTTCATACTGTTGACTCTCAGCAACGTTTGCATAATCATAGTATTTCCTTTTACATTACTTTCTACATTGATCTCAACAATATTTGAGCACTTTTATTTCTATACTAATTAGTTATTGATTTCAGTTGAAAGGATATTCTCTATGGAGTGTCTTCTATTTATTTTATTCTGACTTCTATTTATTTTATTCAAATATAAATTATATAGAAAAGTAATCACAATTCCAGTAATTTAATATTTTATCACTACATAACATTATAGTGGTAAAACTAGAAATGCTAATGTGATATTGATGGAACGCCTTCAACCAGCATTTATTTATAGAAATATTTAACTGCTAAGATATTTACTGTCCCTCCTACATTATGCCCAATCTTTTCATTAAAAAAAATAATCAAGCATATTTGGTCCACATCTACTGATCATTAATTTCACTGTTATGATATAAGCAACTTAACTTGGGTTTTCTGCCTTTTAAATCTTTTTTTTATTATAATAAACTAGAGTTCACTTTATCTCATTTTGTTAATTTACCTAGAGTTATACTTTTGCAATCTATTCCTCATTGTTTTGTAAATAAAATGTCTTTTGAAAGATCACTGGCTCACAGGAGAAGAACCTGCAAAACCATCTGTTTATTCATCTGTCTCCAGGTTGAACTGTGTTAAACCTAAATAAATAACACTAAGATCTTTTAAATCAGTCAGTCGCCTGCTCCACATAAGACACTCTGAAACGAACTCTAGAGAAACAAAGAATAAAGAAAGTTTCATTCTCAAGAAATTGTATTTATTCATGCAAATATAATTAGCAAGTCAGTTCTCTATATATGCCAGATATTAGAAATATTGGTACAGAATTAGGATCATAGGCCACTGTTTTATGCATGCACAGAAGTTTTATGGAATAACAAATCTTTCAAAGAAAGTTTAGATTTGGGTAGTCTGGAAGGAGGAGGAATCCCCTTCTACGTGGAGGGAAGGCAAAGGATTGCACTAGTTTAGTTACGCACAAAATATGGTTATGAGGTAACAAATCATCGAGGTTGGCTAGAGAAGCAAGTTTGCACTCAGGAATGAGGATTGCGGTAGACAGGTGTAGATGCCCATGCTACGGCCCTTTCCCCTCTCTTCCCGTCATCACCCTGCTCTTGCTCAGGTATCCAGCCTCCTTCCCATGGCCTGTGCCTTTTGGAAGGGGAGACTATTTCAGTCTCCCAGGAACAAAAAGAAAAGGGTCATGCTTCTTAACAAACTCATTAAGCTGTTGCACATTGTTCTGCAAAATTTACAATCCTCTTTTATAGCAACAGAATTTACATCTTGACGTAGAACCACCACCAGTTACAGACAATATTTTTCAGGCTTTCTTTAAGTTACGTGGCCCTGTGACTGAGTTCAAGGCAATGGAAGGGCCATGGGCAACGTCTGGGTGAAGCCCCTAAAAGGGAAGGATGTGCACTATTTCTCCATTTTTCGTCCTTCCCAACCTCCTTCCAGAAATGAACCTGTGATGTGAGAACTGAAGAAGCCATCTCAGAACAAAAGAGGGAATAAAGGGAAAATATCTAAGTAATCTGAACTTTGGACAGCATATTAGCCCTGGGCCACCTACCCAAAGGTTTTCATGAGAGAGAAATAGAATTCTGTATGTTTTAAGCCATTGCTATTGTTATTTTGGGTCTTCATTATAACAAAAAATAGGCCAGGCATCGTGGCTCATGCTTGTAATCTCAGTACTTTCAGAGGCCAAGACAGGTGGATCACCTAAGGTCAGGAGTTCAAGACCAGCCTAACCAACATAGTGAAATCCCATCTCTACTAAAAATAGAAATTAGCTGGGTGTGGCATGTGGTGGCGGATGCCTGTAATCCTAGCTACTTGGGAGGCTGAGGCAGGAGAATCATTTGAACCTCAGAGGCAGAGGCTGCAGTGAGCTGAGATCGTGCCATTGTACTCCAGCCTGGGCAACAGAGTGACTCCCACTCATAAATAAATAAATAAATAAAATTTAAAAAGAAAAATAAAAAAACCCAGCAAATATATCCTAACCAAAACAGGACTGCAATTTCTCTATTTTGATGCTAACGTATATCTTGCCTTCTTACTATGACATGATACATTTGCTGGCTGCTATTGTTTAAGTCATTTATATGTTGCCTTATATTACATGGAGCTGAAAACAGCTGAACTGATAGATGTTAACTGTATAAACATCGGTTGGGTTAGACTGTAAAATGTATTGATTATTACATTAGAGATTTTCTTGGAGAATGTAGCTTTGTTCATCCAACATATATTTACTGAGTACCTACTGTGTAAACTCTGCCATTTGATTAAGGTTTCTTATGAAGAAGTTAAATAGCAGGAAACAATATTTCTGGGATATTGTGTGATGACGTACAGTCCATTCACTGTGCAAGAGATTTTTGAACTTTATCCAGAGACAAAATAAAGCCAGCCATCAGAGAGATGCATCAGGGAGATATAGTCTCTTCACCACTAACAGAATGTTGTTTTTTTAAGTTTCTCAAATAATTTTTTTTAAATTGTACTTTACATTCTGGGGTACATGTGCAGAACGTGCAGGTTTGTTACATAGGTATACACGTGCCATAGTGGTTTGCTGCATCCATCCCCCGTCATCTATATTAGGTATTTCTCCCAACATTATCCCTCCCCAATGTCCCGACCCCCTGCTATCCCTCCCCTAGCCTCCCCACAGCCCTGCAGGCCCAAGTGTGTGACGTTCCCCTCCCTGTGTCCATGTGTTCTCATTGTTTAACACCTACTTATTAGTGTGAACATGCAGTGTTTGGATTTCTGTTCTTGTGTCAGTTTGTCGAGAATGGTGGTTTCTAGCTTCATCCATGTCCCTTCAAAGGAGATGAACTCATCCTTTTTATGGCTGCATAGTATTCCATGGTGTATATGTGCCATATTTTCTTCATCTATTCGATCATGGATGGGCATTTGGGTTGGTTCCAGGTCTTTGTTATTGTAAACAGTACTGCAATAAACATACGTGTGCACGTGTCTTTCTAAGAGAATGATTTATAATCCTTTGGGTATATACCCTGTAATGGGATTGCTGGGTCAAATGAAATTTCTATTTCTAGATCCTTGAGGCATCACCACACTGTCTTCAACAATGGTTGAACTAATTTACACTCCCACCAACAGTGTAAAAGCATTCCTATTTCTCTACATCCTCTCCAGCATCTGTTGTCTCCAGCTTTTTTAATGATCGCCATTCTAACTGGCATGAAATGTATCTCAATGTGGTTTTGATATGCATTTTTCTAATGACCAGTGATGATGAGCTTTTTTTTCACGTTTGTTGGTTGCATAAATGTCTTCTTTTAAAAAGTGTCTGTTCATATTCTTCTTCCACTTTTTGATGTTTCTTTTTTTTACTGTAAATTTGTTTCAGTTCTTTGTAGATTCTGGATATTAGCCCTTTGTTAGATGGGTAGATGTCAAAAAATTTTTTCCATTCTGTTGGTTTCTGGTTTACTGCAGTGATAGTTTCTTTTGCTGTGCAGAAACTCTTAAGTTTAATTAGCTCTCATTTGTCTATTGTGGCTTTTCTTGCCATTGCTTTTGTTTTTTTACCTGCTTTGGCATTTAGAACATTTTTTACTAGGTATGGAAAGCACTGAAAGTTTTCAAAAATGAAGATACATGATAAAACCATATTTTAAAATGTTAACATAGTAATAAGGTGCAGGATAGACAGCAAAGGGAAAACCTAAAGGCAAAATAAACTCAACATCTATTTTAATGCTCCAAGTGGAAAATCTTAAAAACGTGGAGTAGAATGAGACCACAAGAAGCCCAAAAGGATTAAAGGAGTTACATTATTAATTTATTACTTGGAGGTAAATTAATTAAAATGCCTCAGATATTCTGTGTGTGGAAAGCAGTGGTAATCAGTGACATTTTCAATTTGAGGTAATCACTTTCCTTATTTAACAAGGAAGTTTCAAACGTGATAGGTTTTGATAGAAACTCTTAGAAAAATAAATTTTAAATTTAAACTCATAATTTGCTTTTTCTCCAAATGAGATAAATTTAGCATAATTGTAAACTATACTTCTCCCAAAAAATTATTTAGCCTTATTTCCATCTCATCTCTTCTGTTGGAGGAAAAAAGATGATGACAACGAAAAGAAGATACAATAAATATTATGCCCCAGAGTAAATTCTCTGAAATGCATGGGAACATGTAACATGATACTTGTTTTAAGTATCAAGTTTGATTTACCTGCTTCATGTCCATAGATATCTTTTATTTCACACAACCTGCTGTATCTTTTTTATTTTTAAGATGGAGTCTTGTTCTGTCACCCAGGCTGGAGAGCAGTGGGGTGATCTCAGCTTACTGCAACCTCTGCTTTTCACGTTCAAGTGATTATCCTGCCTCAGCCTCCTGAGTAGCTGCGATTACAGGTGCCCACCACCACACCTGGCTAATTTTTGTATTTTTAGTAGAAAATGAGGCTTCATCATATTGGCCAGGCTGGTCTCAAACTCTTGGCTTCAAGTGATCCACCCGCCTGAGCCTCCCAAAATACTGGGACTACAGGGGTGAGCCACTGCACCCAGCCAACCTACTGTATCTTTTATTACAAATTGCAGGAGCAGATTAGGAAGTTTATGGGTAGGCATGAATTAGGAGAGAGAGTACATAGTGAAATTTAGGTAGAAGGAAGAAAGATGAGAAAGAGAGAGGAAGTGAGAAAGACATCCAAAGCACTTAGATGTTGGGAGAATACAACCACAAACACTACTAATGGGAAACTTAAAAAGTCATACTGAATTCAAAAATTGATACAAAAAATAAATGCAGAGGCTGGGAACATTCTGAAATTAAAGCTTAATAGGTAAGATTATCTATAGTAGATAATAAAATATTTAATAGGTCTACAGTAAATATAAACTAATATTGATATATTAAAATATAGACAGATCAATAGCATAGAATGAAACATTCAGAAGCAAATACAAAGACTTATACACATTACGTTAACAGCGGTATGTTAAGTCAGTGGAGAAAATGGTTTACTTAGTAAATGATGTAAGAATACCAGCTACTCATGTGAGGAAAAGAAGACTGAGCTGCCCTGCTTGATTCACCAAAATAAATTCCAGCTAGATGAAAGATTTAAACATGGCAATACAAAATAATAAGGTATGGTGGAATACTTTTCATAAACAATTAATATAGAGGGTCTTTCTAATGAAGACACAAATCCAGGAACCATTAATAAATTTGATAACATAATTTTTTTTTTAAATCTTGTATGGCCAAACACAGCCAAATCCAAAGACAAATTGGTAAGCATTTTTTTTTAATATGGCAGACAAATGGCCATTTTCTTTATCCTATAAAGAATACTCAGGAACTAATAAGAAAAAATTTAATCGAAACATGAGCAAAGGGTATGAACAGGGCAGTTGACAGAAAAAAATCACATCACTTTTAAACATATAGAAAATGTTCAACATCATTCATAATCAAAGCAGCACAAATTAAATTTCAATGAGATTCATTGAACATCTCTCTGATATTTAATGGGAAAAGGCTTCTACACTTTTTATCAGAGTGCACACTGGAGAACAATTTGATAAAGTCTATTAATTTCAAATGTGCATATATTGAGACCTAGCCCTTTCATGTCTAAGAATTTATCTTATAGCTACACTAGTGTACTTTCTCCAAATCATCTTTAATAATGTTTATTGCATCATTGTTTGTGTCAGCCAAAAAATCTAGGGGAAAATATTTATTGGTTAGAAACTTAGTAATAAATTAAAGGAGTCTGTACAATGGAGCCCCTGACAGCCATTAAAAAGACAAGGCAGATCTATGGGTACTGATAAGGCACAATCTCTAAAAATATATTGCCAGGGGAAGAAAGCAAGAGGTATAGAACTGTGTTTATAATATGCTTCCATTTGTTTTAAATGACGATTGTTCTAGCTGTTGTGTGAATAGTGAATTGATTCTGGAGATGCATGAAGGTCAGAAATCTCCATTTTCCCCTCCAAGAATCACTCTTCATCTTTCCCCTCCCTGCTCTCAGCTCCATGAGGCAGAGTACATTGAGAGATCCTAAACCCTCTGACTTCTGATTGATTGAGTTTAGCCAATCAGGAGGAGATTGGACTAGGGAGAAGCTTTAGGTCAGGTTATGCATTTTCCTGGTTCTCTCTTGTGAGGTTGCCTCAGCTGGCCTTGAGCAGAAACTCAATCACTTCTCTTGTCTGCCCTGTGCTACACTATGTTATAATAATTTGTTTTTATTTCCAGTGTTTTTAATTGTCACAAGAATGTCAGTCTCTTTAGAAAATTATAAGCCGGGTGCAGCGGCTCATGCCTGTAATCCCAGCACTTTGGAAGGCCGAGGCGGGTAGATCAACTGAGGTCAGGAGTTCGAGACCAGCCTGGCCAAAATGGTGAAACCTTTTTTCTACTAAAAATAAAAAAAAAAAATAGCCAGGCATGGTGGTGGGCCCCTGTAATCCCAGCTATTCAGGAGGCTGAGGCAGGAGAATTGCTTGGACCCGGGAGGTGGAGACCGAGGTGAGCTGAAATAGCACCATTTTTGCCTGGGCAACAAGAGCAAAACTCTGTCAAAAAAAAAAATTATGGTACTTTTGAGTCATCGAATGCATCTGAGCTCTCTAATCTCTCTATCCGCTCATCTCCTTGGGCCTGGGGTGTTGTGAACTCCATAGCTGCCACCCCTAGATTCCTGCATTGTCTGCATAGGTCCCTTTATCCCTTGTAATTCAACCATTTGTAAAAAAAATTCTTTTTAAAAGTACCGACTTTAAGTGGGTCAGTTCTGACACCACAAAAACGGAGAATCTGTATTTATATCATCACCTATATCCGTATCTATCTACATAGACATAAATATTCTTATCTGTCATAGAATATTTCTGAAAGGAATACACTGGATGCTATTACAGTGGTTTCTTTGGAGAGGACCTGAGATGCAGGAAAAGCTTATATTTGACCACATTCCCTCGTGTACTATTAAAAATAAATTAAATCATAGGTACTTATTATTTTTTGAATTAAACCGTATTACTTAAATTAAAAAATATGAGGAATGCAACTATACAACCAGACAACCACACAACTACACAACCAGAGCAGGGGAAACTCAATACAACCACACAACCAGAGCAGGGGAAACTTCCCAGGTGCCACCGCTATTCGAAAGGAGCGTCTCTGTGGGCAGGTGCTCTGTGTCCTATCTCCTCTGGCTTTGTCAACCCATTCAACTGATACTTTCCCAGAATCATCAACTTTTCTTCTGTATTATTTATCTCAACATATGATCATTCATGTTATCTAAAACAAATAACAAAACCCTCCCTTTAGGCCTCATAACCCTCTCCAGCTCCTAATTTCGCTAATCTCTTTCATAGACAAACTCCTTGAAAGATTCATTGAAGCAAGCTCTTAACCCTTCACTCAACTCCTATTTGAAATCCACTCTCATCTGTCCACAAAGCTCCTTTTCTCCAAGGCATTCACAACCTCAGTTTTCTCAGTCTATGAATGTATTTGAACTCACGTGATTGGCCTGAGTTGATTCCTGTTCTTTCCTGGCTCGTCCTTAACTGCCTCATCTCTGAGCACTGGGATCCTTAGGGCTCAGCCCTTGGCTTTCTCTAAGAAGGCTCTAAACTTATATCTCTAGTTGAGACTTTCTTTGAGAGTCTCAAACTTGGACACTCTACCTGCTTCTTGATATAACCACTTAGAAGTATCAGAGGCATTACAGGGTGAACATGATCAAATACATCTTTGAATGTTACTCTCTAATTTTGTTACTCTCCTGCTCACCCT
The DNA here is from genome assembly GCA_963573385.1 of Cacajao melanocephalus. Taxonomy (NCBI): domain Eukaryota; kingdom Metazoa; phylum Chordata; class Mammalia; order Primates; family Pitheciidae; genus Cacajao; species Cacajao melanocephalus. The sequence continues at coordinate 16,068 of CAUYLG010069323.1, read as the reverse complement.
CATCACAGTTCATGGCACCATGAAACCAGAAATCATTTTTTACATTCCTTTCACCTCTACCTCAATCATTAACAAAGCTTTGTAAATGAAAGTTTGGAAACTTGCTCCCATCTGTCCACTTTTCTATGTCTCTGCCACTCCACTTTAACCCAATAACCTCATCCACCCCATTTTGCAGTTTGTTGACTTGATTGCCCCTTCACAATCCTGCCTTGCTTTAATTTATTATCAATAAAATGCCAGATTGATCTTTCATATCATGTCCTGCTACTTTAAAAATCTTTGATGAGCTGAGTACAGCACCTCACACCTGTAATCCCAGCACCTTGGGAGGTGGAGGCCAGTGGATCACTTGAGGTCAGGAATTCAAGACCAGCCTGGCCAGTGTTGTGAAACATCTCTTTTATTATTTATTTATTTATTTTTACTTTTTTTTTTTTTTAAAGCCTACAGCACCTGGTATTTCCAAGTGGTCTCCCATCCAAATACTAACCAGGCCCAACCCTGCTTAGCTTCTGAGGTCAGATGAGATCAGGTGGGTTCGGGGTGATATGGCCGTAGATGTGAAACATCTCTACTAAAAATACAACAATTAGCTGGGTATGGTGGGGCATACCTGTAATTGCAGCTACATGGGAGGCTTAGGCAGGAGAATCGAATGAACATGAGAAGCAAAGGCACAGTGAGCCGAGATCGTGCCTCTGCATTCCAGTCTGGGCAACAGAGTGAGACTCAGTCTCAAAAAAAAAAAAAAAAAAATCTCCAGTGGATTCTTCTTTTGTTTAGGAAGAAATGAGCTCCTGAATGTTTGTGCATGGTCTGCTACCTGCTTCTCCACTGCCATCTCATGCTTCTCTTCCATAGCATAGCCCATGGAGAAGCAAAAGGAGGGTACGTGTCAACTGAACACTGAGCAGAAGAGTGTGAGACTGCCTTTGCACATAGTCTTTCTTTTTGAAAAAGTACACTCTTTTCCCCAATCTTTACAAAAGATCTATATTTTTAGCTCTTCCCTTAAATGCAATTTTCCAAATCTTTCTCTTCTGTCTTCCTAATCTGAGGTAGTCACCACCTTCATCTACATTATCATTTGTTGTTCTCTTTTATTTATCAATGTTTCTAGTTCTATACCTCTCAGGTTCTTTGTCAGTCTTATTCATTGACCTGTAATTTCCATGAGGGTAGGGACTATGTCTGTTTCCTCAGCACTGTTTATCCCATGCCTAGAATACTGTGTGGCATTGAGTAGGCCCTCAAGAAGTAATAGTTGAAGGAGTTTTGAGTAAGTGAATATCAATTAGTTTGAATAGTTGGAAATGGCTTTCAGAACCATATTTTCTTTTTTTTTTAAATATTTTGCAATATTTGCTTTACATGAACTATTTCAAAGAAACTCATAGACATGACAACACTTAAACACGTATCTCCTAAGAACGTGATTCCATATAATCTCAATACCATTGTCCCACTTAAAATACTTCCCTAGTTTAACATCAAGTTCTTATTTCAGATTTTTCCATGTGTCTCTTTTTAAAATAGCTATCCTCATCTCCAAAACAGGATTCAACTAAGATACTCACTTTCTGGAAATACTAGGCCTGTTGTCTTGTTGAGCTTTTCTTTGCAGTGTTATTAATTTAACTTCTAATATCCCTTTGATAATATTCCTGTAAACTGAAAGTTAGGTCTAAAGGTTTTGAAAGTTTCGGGTGAAACGTTTTGTGCAAGAGTGCAAGGTGATGCTATGGTCTCCAGATTGCACTGCATGGTTACGGCTTTTCCAGCCTGTTAAGTGTGGACACTTGGTTAGTTCATCTGACACGTGATTAGGCTTCGTTTCCACTTCACTACTCACAGTAAAACTCACCAAAGAATCCCAAATTGTTAAATCGATTCAGCAGCCAGCATCTGATCTTGAAGCACTCTTCAGTTGGCTTATAGAATACTACACTTGCTTGAAGTTTCTTCTTTACTGGCTGCTGTTTCTCAGTCTGCCTTTTACTGCCGGCCCAATCTTCATTTCCCTGAATTTTGATAAAACATAGGTGTGCCCTGGAGCTCGACCTTGGGCTGCTTGCCTCCTCTCTTAGTATTCATCTTGGTGATCTCATCTCATCATAAGAACATCAGATTATATTAACCTCTCTGTGTGACACCTTCAGTTAGGTATCCACTACATACCTCAAAATTCATGTCTAAGACTTATTTTTGCCTCTGAAATGTTTCCTCTCACTCATCCTCAATCACTTAAATGGCCACTCCATTCTTCTCATTTTTCAGGCAGAAATGGTCTTGGGCTTCTCACATCCTTCATCTAATCTTAGTTCCACCTAAACTCATATAATCTCCACTGCTATTACCCTAATACAAGACACTACCATAGCTTGTTTGGATTATTCCTGTGATTTCCCAACTGGTCTTTGTTTTGCCTCATTTGTATCTCCTCTCACCCATCCCATTCTACTCTCAAAGCAACCAGACTGATCCTTTAGAAGTCTAAGTCTTGTTTAGATGGCTTCTACCTAAGTAAAAGAAACCTCACAATCATCTATGGAGCCCTAAATTACCTGCACTCCATCCTACCTCATTCAATTCCAGTTGAATTCCTCCTGCTTTCTCTGCCTTGTGCACACTGGATAGCTTTGCTGTTCTTCCAGTGTAGCTAGCTGTAGGATCTTTGTTATGGCTACATTCTGCCTAGAATGCTCTTCTCCCACAAAACTTCATGGATTTTTTCACCACTTTTGAGGTTTTGCACAAATGTCATCTCAATGATTCCTGCTCTGACCACTGTTTGAAATTGCAGCCTGACCGACACCCTGGTGCTCTGCCCTGCTGTTTCTTTGTTTTACTCCCTCTGCTAAAATGCAATGAAGGCAGGGATTTTTGTTCACTGGCATATAGTGCCTGGTACATGGCACATGCTTGATATTTTTTGAATGACTCTCACCCTACTTCAATTCATGGTTTTCAGATCAGTATTTCATTAAACAAAAGATTTAGTAAAGCAGAATACTTCCCTTGTATGATATTTTGGTAGAAGTTTCCTGAATTAAGCATGGATATAGAATTGAACTGGCATCTCATAGTCTGGCTTGAGGGTTTTGTGCTCCATTAATGATTACGACAAAGGAGCTTCATGTTTTAATTTTATAGTTTTTTTGGTGCATTCACTGTGAAAATAGGTCAGTTTTTGGCTGGGCATGGTGGTTCATGCCTGTTATCCCAGCACTTTGGGAGGCCGAGGTGGGTGGATTGCTTGAGCCCAGGAGTTCAAGACCAACCTGGCGAACATGGAAAAAACCCCATCTCTACTAAAAATAAAAAAATCAGCCAGTCATGGTGGCTCATTCCTGTGGTCCCAGCTACTTGGGGGAGGCTGAGGCATACAAATGGCTTGAACTCAGGAGGCAGAGGTTGCAGTGAGCCCAGATGTCATTGCACTTCCAGGCTGGGAGAGTGAGTGAGATTGTCTCAGAAAAAAAAAAAAAAAAAAAAGGAAAAACTAAAAGAGAAAAGAAAAGAAAACAGGGCATTTTTCATCCTGCTATTTTCTTATATACTCCTTAAGTAGGGAGGAAAGTCAAAATGCTTCAGAATCATTTTTCTAACATATTTGTATATGCAAACAAAATGTCTTGGGCTGCTGACTTTCAAGTGAGTTTTAGATTATTTATCTGTTTTCTCTCAAATCTATCATAGAATTTGAATCTACTATATGATCTCATGTCTAAAATGTAATTATGCAATAAGTCAAATTGTCTGACTAAAGGCTTTGCATAATCTCATCCACCAGAATGCTATTTCATTTATAGACAAAGAAAACACATATCTAATGTTAAGTTCTGTTATCTGCAAAATTAGTGAAGGCTTTTTATACAGACACAACTCTTAGAAGAGCAAGACCAAACCCAGAGGAACCCAATAGTTAAACAAAGATGTATTTTCATAAGTTAATCAATATACAAGTAATACCAAAAGAACAGCTTTACAAGAATGAAAACATCATTAATTTATAAGTACTCTACTTTTTTTTTTTTTTTTTGAGACAGAGTCTTTATCAGGCTGGAGTGCAATTATAGCTCACTGCAGTCTTAAATTCCTGGGGTCAAATAATCCTGCCTCAGCCTCTTACATAACTGAAACTACAGGCACGTGCCACTGTGCCACTATACCTAATTATTTTTTAATATTTTTTTGTTATTGAGATGGGGTCTCTCTATGTTGCCCAGGCTGGTCTTCAACTCTTGGCCTCAAGTTATCCTTCCTCCTTGGCCACCCATAGTTCTGGGATTACAGATATGAGTTCTGTTGCTCAGGCTGGAGTGCAGTGCTGTGATCATAGCTTACTGTAATCTCAAACTCCTGGGCTCAAGCTATCCTCCCTCTTCAGCCTCCTGAGAAGTTAGAACTACAGGCATGCACCACCATGCCTGGCTGATTTTTTTAATTTTTTGTAGAGACGCATTCTTACCATGTTGCCCAGGTTGATGTCAAACTTCTGGCCTAAAGCAATTCTCCCACTTTGGCCTCCCAGAGTATAGGGTAACAGATGTAGCCACAACGCCCAGCCACAGCTGTTCTTTATTAAAGAAATTACTAGCATGGATAATTTTTTTTGTATAATATAATATCGTGTTAGTCATTTATTTATTTGTATTTAGTGGGTACAAGTGCAAATGTCTAACATCCATATATGATGTAGTGGTGAAGTCTGGGCTTCACAAGTAGTTATAGTTGCTTAAATATAGAACTCTTTTAAGTTTAACAAAATAGGAAAACTTACAAATGAAATTATATTATTTGAAGTGGGATGTCTCTTTTAATTGCTTCATCATTTTTTACAACCCTGAAATCAAACTGAAACATCCCCTTGGATAAACATCATTGCATTCTGATCTCCCAAATGTTCACCAACAAAGAACAGTTTAAATGTCTTATTTTCAGTGTGTTTTTGCTTAAAAAGTATCAAACATGCTGCAACCAGTATTCTCAAAAATAAGGAGACACAAAAGCCTACATAAGATACATTAACTTAAATAAAAGATATTCTCCCAAGGCAGAAATATGTAATTAGTACATTTTAATTTTTTAAATTATTATTATTTTTGAGACAGAGTTTCACTCTTGTCACCCAGGCTGGAGTGCAATGGCATGATCTTGGCTCACTGCAACCTCTGCCTCCTCGTCCAAGTGATTCTCCTGCTTCAGCCTCCCAAGTAGCTGGGATCATAGGCACCCACCACCACAGCCAGCTAATTTTTGTATTTTTAGTAGAGATGGGGTTTCACCATGTTGGCCAGGCTGGTCTCCAGCTCCTGACTCAAGTGATCTGCCTGCCTAGGCCTCCCAAAGTGCTGGGATTCCAGGAATGAGCCACTGTGTAAACTTTTACTTTGTAAGATGCTCAGATGTTGGAGATCAGAAAACAACACCCCACATGAAGGTCTAGCGGCAGTCACAGAGGCAAAAGTTTTTCTCTGTGCTTTTCCTGCCCTCCTATGTCTTGGTCCCATTCTCCCCCAAGGTTAATCATAAAACCTGGACTCCCTCTTCCCCAAAGTGGGTCATAGAAACCAGAACCCCTTTTCCCCAAAGCCAGCGATAAAACCTAAAAACATCACTCTAATTTTCCCTCTACCTTTCTGTATAAAAACTAGTCATAAAAAATTATCAATATACAATTGATATATTGTATATTATTTTACTGTAGGTCATAACACATGCATTTCAGAGAGGGTCCTTCCATACCCCGAGGGAATGAATGTTGTAGAGAGAGGCCAAGAAGATCTCAGGCCTTGCTGGGTTTCCCTACTCTATTAGCATTAGATCATATACTTTTCCTTCAATCATGTTTCTAGATGGCTGTCCACACTTGGTTGAAGCTAAACATTAAAAATGGACAATTTCCTCTGTATCTTTGGGCCTCCATTCTTTAGGCTTTCATGTATATACATTAAATACATTTGTATGCTTTTACTCCAATCTGCTTTTTGCAAGATGATTTTTCAGCGAGCTTTGAGAGGGCCCTTGGCTCCCATAGTAGATATAAATATGGCAACATTTACACTGAGCTACACATACACTAGATACACTTAACACACTTAACTTCTTTAAAATGTCCATTACATGTTGACTTGTATTCAGGAGATACAATAAGATTTGCCCCAACTCTTAAAAAGGAAAGGTAAAAATAGTAAACAGTGAAGAATCACACCAAGGAAGAGATTCCATTAGCTTATGATTTGCTGAATTAAGTCTCCCATGACTTTGGAACACTGGGTGCCTAGGACTGTCTCGAGACACAAAGACACATGAAGTTCCAAGATTTTAAAAACTGAAATTGACCCCAACAAGCCAGAGGATCTAAAAACTTTTTAAATGATACAGCAAAAAGAATTAGTGTCTGCTCAAATGTTGGTGATCTATTTGTTGCTTTAGGTTTAAATTGAGCAATTTGCCATGTAGACATATAAAAAATGGTTCTATGTCAGTAGCCAAGATATGAAGTCGAATCTCACTACAAGAACCCAATTCACGTGCAGAAAATCTTCAGCAAAGATAACTGACATCACTGCAATTTCCAAGAGCTGTAGATGATGAGAAATCTCAAATAAAATACACAATTTTCCTTTTTAAACAAAATTTTAGATTCAAGTTCTGCAAGTGAAGAGTGTTACATGGGTACATTGTGTCATGCTGAAGTTTGAGCTTCTATTGAACCCATCATCCAAATGAGAACATGTGATACTTCATTTTCTGTTTCTGCATTAATTCACAACAGATAATAGCTTCCAGCTGCATGCATGTTGCTGCAAAGGACATGATTTCACTCTTTTTATGACTGCATCATTTTTCCTGGTGTATATGTATCACATCAAATGAAATACATATCAGGAGAGAATCCTTACAACTGAAGGCCTCTTGGCCATGAAGATTGTTTATACAGTCTTAGATATATCATGTTCACTCCTACGAATATGATTCAAGATCTTTTTTGTTTCAGACCTTAAGGTAATAGCCTGTTAAAAATCACATGATATAAAATTACCATAATGTATGTGTGTATGCTTTTCTGTTGTTTTAAATTTTTAAATTGTAAATTCCACATCTGTTCACTTCTCCTGGATTAAAGGAAAATTCAAACCACTGAAATGGAGTGGTAAAGCTAAAAAATTATAGGACTCCTTATTTAATACCTTTATTTTATAGATGAAGAAACTTAACAGTGTGGTAATTCCGTGATATGTGCCATAAATGTGCTCAAGGTCGCAGAGTGCATTTATGGTACAGTCCAGACTTGGGCACAAAAAAGTGTCGAGTTCTTTTTAATGCCACAGAATTTTCATAAGCTACAGTGCAGAATGACAGCTGCCAGAGATCCTTGGAAAGCACACAATATACACTTAAATAATTCTTATTCTCCAATAAACAAACAAAGACACACATATGTATTGTCTTTAAACAATGGGGATGTCTTCTGGCTGGACGCACTCTTTTTCTTTTTCTTTTTCTTTTTTTTTTTTAAACTGAGTCCAAATAGGTGTACCATGTTTATGTAGATTTTTAGTATTTGTAGACTGAAGAAATTGAAATGAACGTTTCTGACATTACTTTCATAGCTGATCCAAAATAAATATTGTGGTAAACTGTTTAAACAATTGCTACTGTTTTGTTATGATCCTTGCACTGTTTTACTTATTTTTCCTGAAAAACATGCTATTCCCTTTGGAAGGCAATGTTTGTTGTAAATTGGGCTAGCTAGAAATCTCTCTATAAGAGGCAGTTTGTGACAGATACTGTTTGCAAAAAAGGCTGTCGATTTTAGTTCCCTAAGAAGTAAAGAAAAGAGATCTATACTACTGGAGGTTGAGGATTTGAACATGTTTGAACGAAGGTAGGAAATTAAGGTTTCTGATCCTTTAGAAGGCCAAGAGATATTGGATTAACAGGTACATGACACAGGGTTTTGTTTTATCTTGTCATTATTTTACTGTCTCCCCAAGTAGATTCTAAATTCTAGGTGGAGGGTTATTGCTTTAAGACCAGGGTTGGCACAAGAAATATAGGAGATACTCAATAAATGTGTTTTAATGAATGAATGAGTTGAAGAAAACAGTTTAAGGAACTTCTCCTCATCTATTTTAGATGTTCAAGCCCAAAAAGAATAAAAAAAGTTCAAGGTTGTAAAATATTTTTGAAGCATCTCTTTTTAATACTTCTTCAGAGATGCACTTAATTATGGCCAAATATATTAAACAGCTTTCCAAAGGTCTCATAGCTTGCTATTGCCATACAATTCTAAGATTAATATCCTTAATCCTTGTCTTCCAGCATTCTTCAGACTTGTTTCTTTTTCCGTTAAAAAATGATAAAGGACCCAGGGCACATATCTGATCTCACGAATGTCAACAAATAGTGGGAGATAAAACTAGTGAGTTACACACTTATTCTTTCCTCATCATCTCATGCTTTGTTTTAGTAAAGATGGAACATAACCTGTTTAATAACGTGTTAGTCAAAATAAAATAGTTTTGCCATTTTGGTATTTATAGCACATTCAGAACATGTGTGTTTACAACTGTTACTTCTCTTGATACACTTATTAGAATACAGTATCCTGTTGATTACAAAGTACCGTCACTATTTAGGTGAATACTCAGCTAAGCAAGACTTTATAGAAATAAATCATTTCTAATGTATTCTCATTTAAAGGTTTTAACTCGTTTATAGAAATTCTGGTTACTATGGTGTATAACAACTGTCTTATTAATCTGTTTATTTCCCATCATCAATTGCTAAAGATTGTTTAATTTGTTTTTATATAGAATTAAATGTACTCATATCTTTAGGGCTCCATTTGAGAACATACATTCAAATCAAAACGTGAAATTGTATAAGTAAACTGGCTAATGCTAATAGGGGCTGGAAAATGAAATGCTTTCTAGAGAAGATATCTTTAAGGTCTATTGAAGAAACCACGAGTGAGAAGTGAGCAGTACTGTACACTCTTGTTTATAAATGGAAAGGCTATTTATCGACTGCCTATTATGTTCATGCAGTGTAGGAAGCACTGGGGATTCTAAGCAAATTTGGCAAATTCAGTGCAATGCAGAAAGTGTTCTCATAGAACCATGGGCAGGATACTGTGGGGCATACAGAGTTGTTATTTATATGATGCTATCTATGGTGGCAATCCGGAGTCTCATCCTTCGGGAAGCTCTTTAGATGTGGTGCTTGAGCTCAGTTTGCAGGGTGGGTAAAGGTTGAGAATGTAAGAAGAAACTCTGGGTCATGAGAGCAGTGTGGGCAATGCTTGACTTCAGTGTGCAGGGTGGGAAAGGGTTAAGAATATAAGAAGGAACTCTGGGTCACGGTCACGAGAACAGTGTGGGCAAAATTAGGTATAAAGGCTTTTAGCACCACGGTAAATTGTGCATGCTGGGAATCTACTACTGCTGAAACTTTGAAAATAAAACTGGAAGAGGAAAGATATTTCATTTTTAAATATGATGAACGATGACATTAAATATTGGAAAAATATTGTTCACATTCTTATTAGTTAATTCTACATTCACTTAAATGTTGTTATTTTCTAATTAGGCACTCAATCCCTAATTTCAGTTTTAAGTTAAGAAATCAAGATGGTACCAATGATTCTACTGTAGTGACTGTTCAATGATAGACATGCATATTGTAAAATTTTTACTATAAACTCATTATTCAATTATTCCTTAGTTCACTAGAAACACACAAAAAATATCGTAAGTCAAAACAGCTTTTTTCAATCCCAGAATAATTAAATCTCAGAATCCCCCCCTAAAGCTGGACCACTTCCAAGAAAATAATTCATCTCACATGAAAATAACTTTAAAGAAAGTAATAACAATGGAAATCTAACTGTTTTGTTAACAAGCACTTGACTTTATAAATGGTCATGAAATGACGTGGCATGCTTAATTTTAATTACAAACAGTTCACTTCTACAGATTTATTTTCTTATATAAAAATGGTCTGATTGTCCTACAGAAAAATGGATAGGCAATAATTTGATCCTGGTTAGAGGATCTTGATCCTGCTTTTTTATTCTCTTCAAGTTATTATAGCATTAGCATTTTTTGAAACAATTATCTTTCTCAGCATTTCATATAACCAATAAACTGTGTGTTTTTAGGGGCTTGTTCCTCAGTAGCAAAGATACATTTCCAAACCTAATTACTGAAATCTAAACTTGAGTTTATTGCCAAATATTTTATTTATTTATGTTAGTGTCGATTGTTTTTATCATTACTGCAAAGTAGGTCTCACTTATAAATGTTTTCAAGTGTCGTGACAGGTTTCCATCGTGTGTTATATATTAAAAAGCAATTGAAAGAATTTAGCATTTTTCTTCTCTGTGCATTCTAGTTTGTCATGATTGAGGTTAACTCAAGATATACCAGCACGACAGAACTTCTCAACCAAAAAAAGTTCTACTCTCCCAAATAAGTCAATCTATTGGGCCAAACAATTGACTTAGTAGAAAGATCAAAATTACTGCTTGACTTCCCTAGATGCAGAATGCTATGGTCAACAATCAATTCCACAGCCCCATGTACACCCAACTGCACTGACAGCTGCATCAGATGGTATCTGATGATTAATGCCAAGGAAAGCTTTCTACATATGTGAATACTCAGCTATTCACATAGGAAGCAATTTCCTTTTAAATGAAACTCACGTAGGGAATTAAACAGCAAAAAACAAAGCAAAAATGAAGAATCTTTTTGAGAATAATGCATCCATAAACTCTCCTCTGATGTGGCAAATTTGACCTAGGTGCATTCAAAGCCCAATTTCAAAATGATTAACTTCAAAATTAAAGTTGGCCGAGGGGGATGTTTCAACCAGATGGTAAAACAAAACCACATAAAGCAGCATCTCTTTATAAAGTCAACTTATGCAGCCATAGATTTGATGGGCGGTATGGTGGGAGGGGAGCATTTCTGTTTAGACTCAGGAAACAGATGCCTTTCACACACCCTAATACAGTTGTGTTAGTAGATACCAGAACATGTTTGAATAGGAAAAAATGGCAGAGATAATTTACCCGCAAGCACCCTACTGTTTAAGAGGCATAGGTCTTAGAAGGCATAATGGATTCCAGTGGTAGGAGTCTGTGTATACATTTTCTTTTGGCAGATGCAATCGGGTCCTGGCCACTCCTGTGGAGCAGCACCGCAGACCTATCTATTTTTTTAAACACATACCTTAAGTTCTGAGATACATGTGCAGAACATGCAGGTTTGTTACATACATATACACGTGCCATCATGGTTTGTACCCATCAACTCATCATCTACATTACGTATTTCTCCTAATGCTATTCCTTCCTCTGCCCCCCACCCCTCCACAGGCCCCGGTGTGTGATGTTCCCCTTCCTGTGTCCCTACGTTATTATTATTAAACTCCCACATATGAGTAGAACATGCAGTGTTTGTTTTTCTCTTCCAGACGTATCTATTTCATCACAGATCAGTGTCCTGGGGACAAGCGATTTATCAGGACAGAATACTAGTTTCCTACTGCTTCTGTAAGAAATTTCCACAAGTGTAGTGGCTTACAGCAACAGAGATTTGTTGTCTTAAATTTCTGGAGGCCAGAAGTCTAAAATGTGGGAGTTTTTGTTGGAGAGAAATTGTCCCTTGCCTTTCCAACCTCGAAAGGGAGTCTGCATTCCTTGGCTCACAGCCCATTCCCTCTGTATTCAAGCCAGCAACATCGCCTCTTCTTTCGTCTCTATCCCTGCTTTGGTCCTGATGGTCTTTCTATATCCTCTCCATTTCTAACTTTCCTGCCTCCCTCTGAAGAGGACAGTGTGATCATATTGAGTCCACCCAGATATCCAAGATAATCTCTAAACCTCAAGAGCCTTAATTTAGCCACATCTGCAAATTCTCCTCTGTCATGTCAGGTGACATGTTCACAGGTTTTGGGAATTAGTACATTTTGGAAGCCACCATTGCATCATAGGTAAAGGTCTACTTTTCCAGCAGCACCCAGAGCGAAATCATAGAACTGGACATACAAGGCAGCCTTCTCAGCTTTCAGGCAGAATGTGGAGAGAGGATGAAAGAAATGCAGAAATGGAATGACATACCCGATGGCTGAGCTGTCCCATTAGGCAAACATTAAAACTAACATTAAAATTAAGTAAAACTAAATACGACTAAGAATTTAGTTCCTTACTTAGTTGCATTAGTCATATTTTAAATGTTCAACAATCACGTGTAGCTAGAAGCTACCATATTGGACAGTGCAGATACAGAATATCTCCATCACTGCTGAAAGTTCTGTTGGATAGCACTATTTAGAGTGATATTCTGGAGATAATAAACCATAACACAGTGGCACAGTGGGAAAAAAAATCTATTTCCTTGGCTGAATGCCAATGGAATTTCTTTCTCTCTTTATTTCATGCGTGTGAAATACACATGAGAAATGAAGTGTTTATCTATATTCAGTTCACAGAATATGCCAGCTCCATACTTTTAAAATTCTGTTTCAACTCATTTTGGGGAAAAATTTATGTTCCTAAAATGACCTTCATTTCAAGAAAAAGTTAAGGCATATTGATACTTGGAAACCTGTTATCTGGGATAAATGAGATTCCAATTCCTCAATCTACATATTTTACAAAATATTATAAGCTCATTCTCTTGACACTGGGCACAGCAGGAGGGAGAACATCAGGCGGTGCTCTGCAAAGGTTGCCATGCCAAGAAGACCTTCCTGCACGTCCGCTTCTCCTCCTTCAGCTCAGAACTAGAGGAGCCCTTCAGGTCAAGTCTCATATCCAAGCTCTGACATATTTGTAGCAGAAGAACTCTCTTAAATAACAGTTCTTCATTTTCCTTTTTACTGATGAAAGGACAACAAGTTCATAGGTTAGAGATAAGCAACATGAAAGTTATATCATGTTACCAACACAGCATCTCAATAAATAGGCTTCTGCTTATGAGTCTAGGCATCAGGAGCTTGCAATTTGATGAATTTGTATGAAACAGGAAATAAGGACAAGCGCCAAGAGAGATCCATGTTTTTATTTATAACACCAAAAAGAAGGGACTAAAATCTACTGTTCAACACTAAGCAGGTAGAAAAATAAATCACAGCACATTTAACTGATGATATATTATGGAGGTTTTCAAAACATTAGAATTCTTGATGCACATAGTAACCTAAAATGTTTATGTTCATTTTTTTCTGATAGTATCAATAGACAATATATCAATTATTAATGATTATTACCATTATTCAATGTTTAATAAAGTGATCTCTTTCCTAGAGTGAAAAATCCATAATAAACCATGGAGTGCTTTAAGCCTTAACAAATGTGACTCTGAATGTTTCTTAAAAGGAGAAATATCCTGCCGGGTGCAGCAGTTCACACCCATAATCCCAGAACTTTAGGAGGCTGAGGTGGGCAGATCACCTGCAGTCAGGAGTTCAAGACCAGGCTGGCCAAACATGGTGAAATCACATCTCTACTAAAAATAAAAAAAAAATTAGCTGGGTGTGGTGTTTCATGCCTGTAATCCTAGCTACTCAGGAGGCTGAAGCAAGAAAATCACTTGGACTCGGGAGGCGGAGGTTGCAATGAGCTGAGATCATGCTGAGACTCCGTCACCAAAAAAAAAAAAAAAGAAAAGAAATATCCTAATACAAAGAGAAAGAGTTGGAAACATGCTGGAGAAGATGTGGCCACCCAAAACTAATCATTGTCTCCCTTCTGAAAAAACCAGTGAACTTCAAGAATTTTAAAAAGGTCAGAATTTTTTGTCGTTGTTCATTGAAAATAAACTATGTAGCATAGATATTGCTTATTATTTTTTAAAAGGAAAATGCTCTAATTGTTTTTTCTTTCTTGAAACTGTCTTGATTACAAAATAAAATATAGTTTAAGAACTTTGCAGAATACTAGTACTAGGGCTTGATCATTCATTAATTTTTTCACTCATTTACTTAACCAATGTCTCATGGATGCCTATTATGGCAGATATAATTTTAGGCTCTCAGAATGCAACACTGAAGGGAATAAAAGAAAAACAGAAAAAAGTCTCTCACATCTTGAACTTTGTAGTCTCATGGGAGGAGACAAATTACGAACAACTAAATATATGGTAAGTGCTACAGTGGAAAATATAGTAGGGTTCAGGGGATACAGAACAGTGGGAGAGGGGCTTGTCTGATGATGTGGCATTCGACCAAGTGATCAGCCATGTAGGATACGGCAGAAGAAGAATTCCTAGCTGAGAGTTACAACTGCAAAGAACCCAAAATATAAGAAGCACATTAAATTGAAGGCAAAGGACATTCTTGATGATGTCTGGTGAGCTTTAATTTTCATCTTCCAACTTGTGAGTGGTGGAAAAAAGCCTACAGAACTGCTTTACAACTTCCAACGTTATTTTTTATCATCTGTTCTTTTTCTTTGTTCTCCCCCTTTTTATCTTGGCTTTCTCAGCATGACACAGTGCAGTGAAAGGCATTTATATTTGGCTTTTTGGAATAGAAGTATGAGAACAAAGGAAAATATCAGAAAAAAAGGAAAAGCCCTGCTCCAGTTAGTTTTGAATTCATATTGAAGGACTAACTACTTTGTAACTTTTAAATGATTTTCATCAAGACATAAGAACTAGTAGAAATTCTTAGTGAAATAATTATTGACTACAATTTTTATAGCATTGTTTTTACTGGTGTTTCTACCCTTAACCCCAAATGATTATACAGACCTCCTGGTTGACATTCTCTCCCTACCTCAATTGATTTACTGCTTTCTACAAATGTTAGATTCTAGCCATTAATGTGATTGATCCTTTTTAATGTCTCGTATTATCCCATCCATTCTGTTAACCTTGCTGCTTTAGCTTTTCATGTTCCTATTGCATCCTCATTGTATTTTTTTATGTGATTAATTTTTCTAAAGTACTGCTTTACAACAATCAATTTCACTCTTCCCCATGCGTGGTTCTCCATGTAGATATTTCCTCTTTTCTTTCCTTCTTCTACACAAAATTGCATTGTTCTAGGCACATATCACACTTGCCCCACTTCTCCAACAAAAGAAAAATGAAAAACTATTATTTGAAATTGAGGTTAAAAGGGTTTCTGTTCACCTTCATAATATCTTCAAAACTGTTTGTAATCACATGTAGGCTATTGATTTCTGTATGCTAAAGTTATGCCTTGCCATCTTATTAAATTTTCTCTTTCTACATAGTAGTTGTTTCATTGATTCTTTTCAGTTTTCAAGAAACTAATAATATCGTCTGCAAGCAGAGGTAGTTCTAGCTCTGTCTCCCCATTTTGTAGACCTCTAATTGCTTTCTTTGTCATAGATCTCCAACATAATATTAAATCACAGTAAAAATAGTGGGTAGTAACACCTTGTTCCAGTGGAAATGTCTCTAGTATTTGTCCTTTAAAGAAGACGCTGAGTAACTGCTGGCTTTTGATGAAGATACAAATAAAACTACATATACAAATACAGCCATGTATATACACACAAATACACTCTCATATTTAAAAAGTATTCATCAATTCTTATGTAACAGATTGATTGCATTTCTGTAAAAGAACTAGTATTGAATTTTGTCAAATGCCTTTCAACATCTCTGGTGATTATCATATTGCTTTAATCATTGGCTCTATTAATATGATGTGAATCATACCATTAGACTTCCTAACATTGAACTGCCTTGCCTTGCTAGAAGAATCTCCACTTGATGATGTGATATTATTTATAATGTGCTATTTAATTTTGTTTAGTGTTATTTAAGACTTTTGCATTGGCACTCCGGTGAGAGTAGTCTGAGTTTTTGTTGTTGTTTTGTTTTTTGTTTTTGCTTTCTTTTGGTAAAATCTCTGCTAGATTTTTTTTTTAAATATATTTTTTATTGCATTTTAGGTTTTGGGGTACATGTGAAGAACATGCAAGATTGTTGCATAGGTACACACGTGGCAGTTTGATAACATTACTCCACAAAAAGAATTTGGAAAGTTTTCCTCTATTTCTTTTCTCTGAAA